>BRZM01001476.1:24785-72141 GCA_033238685.1 Lates japonicus
TCTCTCTCTCTCTCCTCTCTGTCTCATCTCCCTCACCCTCCTCTCTCTGGGCTGCAGATCACTTGAAAAAGAAAGGGGAAGGAACATGAATAAAAACTAGGCACTTCTCTCTTAGATGTCTCTTGATGCTCTTCAGATCTTCGGAACTCATCCTGAGGCAGTTACTCTAAGGAAGTATGAAGGGACTCTGACTTCCCTAATCTACCATTACAAGACCTAGTTTAGGAACACAACGTGTCTTTTTACAAACTCTTTCTCCTCCACCTGATTTGATCTTTTCTATTTGTTTTATTTATTGATGGACAGGTAGAGGTTGCAGCATCCTCCATCAATGCTGGCTTTTAATTTGGATGAAAACTAGGGATATACTGTCAAAAAGGCGTTATCCTTGATCATTTTCATACTCTTGTGCTTCAAGAAGAAAATTTCATAAGGGCATACTTCATTAAAGAAAAATTAGAGGTACTGTTGTTTATCATCTCACTCCACGACTCCATATATCAGTAAAAGAAAAGAAACAGACCTCAACAGCGCTGGTCATTGAGACCACGAACCACAGTTCAAGTCTGTACAAGACGATTCATTTAAAACGGCTCGCCCAGCAAGTGTTTGCACTGGCTACTTAATCAGTTCTGTGTATAGGTCTGCGGCTAAAGTCCTGGGTATGGAGGTGGCTGACCTGGGTCTACCAGAAAGTCTTATCTCATTTGGAGCCAGGCCAGACAGCATATTGACTGATGTTCCAGCGCCAAGCTGATCCCTGCAAATTGAATCTGATTGGATGTCAGCCATCGAGCCGTCGTTCAAGCCGGCAGAACCAAATGAGCTGCCGCCAGCAGTGTCTTCTCTCTCTCTCTTCCTCTCTCTCATTAATCCTGACTGTGGGTTTGGGCCTCACAAATGGTGCCATCAGTTTCCTAATATCTTCCATGGTCTTGCCTTGATTTGAATCTTTAAAACTGAAAATGATCCACAGATATAGTTAGTGGCCTCACTTTTGCCTCCAGTGGAAACACTGCAAATCTCGTACAGCAACGTTACTTCTTTAAATTTGTATGTTTGGCTGGGTTAATTTTCTACTTTTCTCCCGAATGGAAAATTCCTGCTCCTGGCGTTGTTTTATGTTTGTTTTAGTCTAAATAGTTGAACTGGCAGCAAATCAACGCCCGAACTTTTTTGTCTGCAGCCATTTTAGGAAAACTAAAAGGTGACATAAATGAAACCCACTGTGTACTGACTTTCAGCAGCTCATTTGCGGTGTTATCCCCTCGTCCAATTTAAAATCATCAGGATGGTAGCTTGGGGGCTGGTGTCAGCTGGGACACTGGGATGAATATGGGAGATCACTTGGCTCAAGTTCCTCAAATACTATGCATGATCACAGAGGCCCCATGGTTCCACTTCCAGGAGAAAACAGGGAAACAGCACCCCAGCCAGGAGGTACAGCACTGTTCACCAGAAGGGCAGATCCTGTGACCTCTTGTTATATGTTTAATGGCTTACTTCAACAATATTAATGAGGACAGTTTTGCCCATGGGATGAAGTCACAAGTGTAATTTCACCCTTGTGCGACGGACACAAAATAATTCAAAAATCTCTGACCCTCCAGACGCTTTACACTGAGTGCCCTGCTTTTAGTGTCCCTCTCTATTTACTTAAAAAGCCAACGCGGGATTCTCCAGCTTTTGGTAGCAAGTATGAGACTAGGGTTTTCTAATGTTCTCCTTCTCTAGCATTTGGCTGAACATGACATAATCTCCCTCTGCTCCTGGACATGCCGAGCCAACAGATTAATTAGACAACTGATAGCAGTGTTCTCTCTTTTAGTGCTGGCCACTGAGTTTGCTTTTCTTTTCACTTCTTGTAAGCCTCTAATTTCTCTTTACGTAATGGGGCATCGCGGTGTACTGAGCCGGGGAAAAATTAAGTCTCTTTCTTTCTTTCTCCAGGGGGCTGCAGCTTATCCCCCAAAATCTAGTGTGCTTCATCCATTCATGAGGGAAAAAATTATACTGGACAGATTTTTTTCAGGCAATACAGATCTGGATTTTTAAAAAAAAGAGATTTACGCTTCTTTGCTTTTTTGTGTCTTTGTCTCGCCTTGCAGCTTATGGGTATGTGTTGCAACAGACTAATAAAAATTTACAAGTGTTTGTGAGAGCTGCCACCACTGTTTCATGTTCTTTGAATAGCATCTGTCGCCCCTCTCTGGACACAATTCTGATTGCCTGCCGACTTAGCCTTATGACTATTCTAAACCTGTATGCCGTGGAAAATCATGGTGCCGGTGATGGGCGACGCGATGCGGACTGCGCGGGGCACGCGGGGCGGCGAAGTCGCTGCGGTGACGAACGTGGGCTGACGCTCGCTGGCGCGCCTTCGCGTGAAACTGATCTGGCGGGCGCCAGTGTTCATCTTTGACGGAGCGGTGAACAGAGGCCAGGCGAATCTGGCTGCCTGAAGACAACTGTGCGAACTAATTGGCATCATGTATGAACTGGCAGGAGGCCGTTGTGGCGGTATGTTTCATATTGCAATGATGGCGCGGGGCCGTAAACCTCGCGTTACCTGTCTGGAAGATGCGGCAATATGCCTGACGGTTTGGGCATTCGCTGTTCATATCGATCCTGTGGCCGGGCAACAATGCGCTGGTGCTGTGCCGGGATAAAACGCCGGACCTGTGGCAATATTTCTTCATGCGGCGGGCGGGCGATGGTGCGAACCTGCTAATGGTTAAACTAAATTCTTTGTTTGTGTAATAATTTGTCGCCTCATGAATAGAACACTGGACGTAGATGACGGTGTGCGTGCGTATCCGGCGTGCCATGTGCGGCAAAGAACTTGTGACATATAAAAATGTTTGATCGCGTTTTATATGTAATAGTGCGGTGTTGGGTATGCTCGTTAATCAGTACGGGTAGATGCGTTCGATCGGTTTCTGTGTTTGGTCTGGTGTCTGGTGTTGTTTCATTTCTGTAACCGCGCAATTTCTATCTGGTGTGGTGGTGCCTGAATCGGTCGAATGCCGGGCTCGTATTGACGATGTGCGGTATTGTGCGGCGGGCTGTTGATGCGGTGCCGTGGGCGGCTCCAGTGCTGAACATCATGGCGCTGGATGCGCTCGCGGGCTGCGACGCAAATTGCTGCGGTGTCAGGCGATAACTGGCGGCGGGCGGGTGGTGGTATGTGCGCGGGCGCTCACTGGCGATGGGGCGTACCGGCATAATAGCAAACAAAACAGGTGGCACAAACGCACGCCTGCGTGGAATGACCTCTGTATGCGGGCGCAACTGACTAAACAGACGTATCTATTGGTCGCGCGGGTGCTGACCGTGGTGGTTGTAAACCTGGCATCCACGAATGAGGCTGTACGGTCACTTCCGGTGCTGACGCTCAGCGCGTCGGGCGGCGGGAAAGGCGTGTCAAAACTTAAACGGATGGTGAAAAAGATAGAACATTGATCATTGGGCGCTCGTTGGTAACCGTCTTCGGTGGGCGCGCAATATGCGCGGCGGGCTGGACCAGGACGCGGTGCGCGATGACGCAGGCGCAATCAGGCGCTGTCGGATCTGGTGGTGCTGGGCGCGACGGGCATATTCTGATTGTGGGCGGCCTGCGCGGTTTGACGTATCGTCGTTTCTGTGATATCGCTGTGTAGATCTTCATTTCATTGACCAAAGAAAATTCGGCTGCTGGTGCCTGTAATCGAACTGCCTCTGCGCTTCTTTGAGACAGCGCCATACTATTTCCTTTTCTTTTCTTCCTCTTACTCTTCTTCTTTGGTGACGGGCGATACCATCGAACATGCGCGCCGGGCCGGGCTGGTGCTGAATTCTGGTGCTATGTTGGTGTGCTGACGGTGATCTCACGCGTGCGGTATGACGGTACGTGCGGACGGCTTTGCCTGTGAATATTGAACTTCTGTTCTTTTGACCGCGCCTGCTGGGCCGTTCATTGGGATGACTGACCAGTTCGTCTGATCTATTTCCTCAGATATTGAACAGATGCCTGTCGCAGGCGGCAGGTGCGGTGCTCTGGTGTGCCGCGGTGACGGCTGGCTGAATACCGTCGCTGGTGCCGAACAGATATAAATGCGAACCGGGCGGTACGCGTGTTCTGGTCGACATTCGTTCCCTATAACGGTGCGCTGCGCTTCGATATTTGTGACGTGGACTGGTGGTGATGGTGCGACGCTATCGGCGCCCGCGCGGCTGTGGCGCTGTGCCTTCTTGTTTGAGATAAACCAGTAGCGCCGCCTGCGCGCGACGGCTGGCTGCGTAGCCGGGTAATAAAGGCGACAGCATATGCTTCTCGCGGGCGCATCGCCTGCTGGCGTCTCTTCGCGCGCTGGCTGGCGACTGGCGCGGGCGACAATATTTCAGTGCGTCAGCAAAACTGGACTGCGGACAGATACCAAAAGCGCCGGTATTGCAGGCCTGCGCAAATCTTCTCAATTTCGCCGTTTTATATGAACTCATTTATGCTGGGCGGGCGGGCTGACGGCGGATATATCGCTCGTATATGGTCGGTGCCGGCTGGGCGGTGGCGGGCGGCGGGCTGGTGTGTTCGTGCCTGTGCCATGCCGACTGGTGAACACTACCGTTCATTGTGGGCGCAGGCGGTTTGGACGCGGTGCGGGCGAGCGGGACTGGAGCAGATGGGCGATATGAACATAGAAGGGTGGTGGTGGCCACCACTCGCCAGCTTTGTATGAACTTTGAGCTCTCTGCTTTTCTGGTCGTTCTCATCCTGAACTGCATTAAATAAATCTATTTTAATTGACTGATTCACGTTCAAGTCTCCCAGGCCATATGGCTCATTGCTTATACATACATATTTTCCCTCAATTCTTTTTGTAGTTCAAAAAGCGTTTTCTGCACTTTAGGGTTTATATATTTATGAGGGAGGAGGGCAGGAAGTGTCCCACAGCAGCTCAGTGACTCATTCCCAGGGTCTTGCTCCGGGGAGGCAAGCTCAGTTGCCTCACACCTGCTGCTGCGCACATGCCACATGATGGGGCACTGGGAGGAAAATAAGCATGGCTAGGGGACAGTTAGTGTTCTTGAGAAGAAGGAAGAGGAAAGTGGTTCAGTTACAAAAAAAGTAGTGTTTCTGATTGAAATAGGCAATCATTTGTGAAGCCTCAGTGATCAACCTGGTGTCATAGCCCCAGGACAATGCTGAGAGGGTTGCATCATCCAATGTCACCAGATCACTTGATGGGATGACCGAGAGAGGATATGAAAACCGTCAGCAATAGAGTAATGAGTTCGGTTGGTGTGACCTGCTTGTCATCTCACTGGTGCATTCAGTAACCGAGACCAAGAGTCTTCAGCCATACCCACAGCTCAGGAGGCTGAGCTGCACTGTGCATTGCCTGACAATGCCAAATGTTTAACAGCTGTTATTATTCATCTTTGTGCTTGGGTATTAACCTTTAACTAAATATACTTCTAAAACTTGAGCTGTTTAGGAATGTGTGGGTTTTGACATCTGATCTTTAATGTCGGACAAATGGCTGTGAAGTGGTGCAGGGCGAGAGTCAACCTGTGCCTGTGGAAAAAAACTAAAGGATTATACAGTATTTGAAATCCTACCTTGGTTTACATTCATGTTTACTAGCTACCATTCTTCATTTTTCCCTTGGTAAAGTCAACGAGATAATAAAATGAGCTTTCAATTAGTCATTCAAAAAGTGGTCAAAAGAAAAGCAGTGGAGAAGAAAGTAAAGTTTTGCTATGGTGCTGGGGCTCCAGCTCACTGAAACGTTTTCAGATACAGATACAGTTGTTATGGCCTTGTTGTTAGATTGATCATTTAAAGGTGCTGAATTCGGGACAATTTTGGACTAAAATGTTTGTCATCTTTGCTTTAGTAATGTCAGTTGATTGGTAGTAGTGGTAGATGACAATCATTTAGCTCTAGTAATAACAATATATATGGACCTGAGAGGTATAAAAGAGCTCCTCTGTTTTAAGGTTTCTTTATAAAACCGCATCCTGTAACCTGAGTGGTGTTTTGAGACACCCTGATATAAAACCAATGTCTCAAGTGAAATTTATGGCTCTTTGTACCTAGGGTCCATATTTGAGGTGTGGCGAAAAAGCTGGTTAAAGAAAATATTAATTTGTATATGATCTTGGTGACCAGTAACTTTACTCAAAACCACGATGGGATCAAGTGATCACTACCAAGTAAATCAGGGTTCGTCTAGGAACCATGAATATCTACAAAGTTCATGATAATCATCATTTGGATTGTTGAGATATTTCAGTTTACGGACCAAAATTAGTCACAAATGAACATAATATCCAGAGCCTGGCAAAAATGCACCAAAATTTCAGACAGTTCAGGAAAGCATATATGTCATATCATGCCATCTATTTTTCTTACTAGGTATCTCTACATCTGTATCACTATTATGAGCAGGTTTACATGAAGGTCGTTACCATCACATGTGGTCAGTGGCTAAACTTCATACAATAGTTCAGCAGTGAATACTGTGTGTATGCAAAGAATGACAAGAGGCCATTTTTCATTCCCTATTTTTCATCTCCATTCTCTCTCTTTGCATGCAAGCTGCAGAATACCTGAACTATACTATAGCAAATGGGTATAGTTTACCATCCCTCTCCTCACCCTCTCCTCCCATTTTCCACGAGACAGTTTAACAACACATAAGCGTGCTGGCCGCACTGCAACATCTAATGCATTCAGCTCTGATAATGTGCGGCTGTGGCATGTTGCATTTCCATACTGCTGTAGTACATCACCGTCACAAAAACCGTGGTAATACAGCACCTGAGGAAGAGCGGAAGAGGGAAGAGTTGCCAAGAGATCGGAGGAAGGAAAGAGATGGAGAGGAGACGCCAGGCGTGTGCAGGGACCAGAGAAGGAGTGTGGTGCTTACTGGTGAAAATGGTGTACAAGAAGGACAAAGGTTGGTTAATAATGATTGTTTTGATGTGATTTACAGATTGATGAAGTTTGCTCACAGGCAGAGAGAATAAAAGTGATACAGAAGCTGATGAACTTGAAAACAGGAACCAGTCTTATCAGTCACATCTTTCTCTATATTCACTTGGTAACTAAGATATAAGAACCATCGTGTATACTGCTTCCTCTAAATGAAACACATGTTTTGATTTAGACATATAAAACTTCAATGAATTCCATCTCCTTGCGCCATACACACAAATCAGTTGTGCCCGGTTTTGGACAGGGGCTGTAAATTACTCCACATCAGTTCTTGGTTCATAGTTTAGTCTCAACTTGTTTCCATCCTCGCCAAGTTGAGAACTGGTCAGGACCAAAACAGTCTGTCAGTGGCATCTCTCATAATGAGCCAAAGAGGTATCTTTGCCGTCGGTCAGATGTCAGTTCCCCTAAGACACCCAGATCCTTTATAATGCTGCGCTTCCTGTATTTGATTGCGCTTCTTCCTTTTTGCCATGTAAAACAACATCATTTTAATGCATCGTGAAGACAGTAAGTTGTAACATTGTGCAAGAATCTCATTTCTAACATGTTTGATTAGACTAAATATTTCAGACTAGAGTGGGAGTTATAATAATCTGAATTTTTCTAAAATAATGCGCGATGCAGCATTTTGGTACATCTATATTGTCTCTCTTACTATCACCTTTCAAACTTTTCAAATTCAAAGGACTGATGTTATATCACAGTTGATTTTTGTTGAAGAACAGAGAGAGACAGTAGGCGGCACTGTTTTTTGAACCTATCTCAGATTTGTCCTGAATGGTCTTGGTCTGTGGAGACAAGCAGATTTATCCATAAAGTGATCACTTTTTTGAGCGTGGACATAACTGAAGGAATTTTAAGATATGCCTCTGTTTTACGATTTATAGGCCAAGCCTGCAAGCTCGTTCAGGCAGCTCAAGTCCGCGGTGTGCTGCAACCTGTCCTTTTGATGCGGCGGGTGTCAGCAAGCCATCGGCCGCCACACAGCTCACCTGAAAGCTGTGCTGTCACTTCCTCTTCTGCCTTACACACAGCATTTCAAAAGCTAACTCCACCCCAGCATCCGCACTGCTCTCTGAGTCTACTTTCTCCCGGGGAATCCCGCTCCGGCTCGATGAGATCAGACCAGAGATCCTAAACATAAGGTCTGTACTGCATATTCTGCATTTCGTACAGTATTCAATTCGTGAGTTGGCACTGAAACATTTCAATTTCATTTCTATAAGTTTGTGTTATGTTTAGCAACTTCACTGTGTTCCATGTGCTGCTGCTGTCTTGATGATGCCTTTCACTGGGGCACTTTCCTCAGAGATAACAGAGGAAACTTTACCCAATCTCAAGCATAAGCACTATACATTTGTCACACCCAATAGGTGCTTCAGGTTCTGAAAGAGTTTTACAAATCATGACATGTTTTGCCGTGAGGCAGCTTACAACACCATAAGTAGCTTATCACCTCTGGTGCAACATCACTCTACATGCCAGTAGCTCTCTCGTGATCATACTCCATCCTTCTCTCTCACTCTGCCCACATTATCCCTCGAGGGTCTCACCTTTCCTCCTCTCTCTCTATTTCAATTTCAACCTCTCTCTCATCCTTCTCTCTCTCTCTCTCTCCCAGTCAATAACACACAGTGACAGCTTATGTAACATGCCAAGTTCCAAACTGAACTCAACTCTCCATGATCTGCAGCTTTTCCCTCTTCTAAACCACTTCTGTTACAACACACTTCAGCCTGAGTGGAGACACAAGCGGAGAGGAGGCGGGAGGAGGGTGTGAGACAAGGACATGAGAGGAGAGGAGATTTGGTATTCCTTTTCTCTGCGAAGGCGAGGCGAGGGGGAGAGAGGAGACCTGGGAGAGGATGGAAAGAGAGAGGAGGGAGGAGAGGGATTGACCCAAAGTGAGGGAGGCCTGAATTGATGAGTGCACTCTGGAATGAGCCATGCCACCCGGAACATAGATTGTGGGGAACTCCATATAGGTGCCAGAAGACCTCAGAGGGGCAGGAGGAAGTATTCAGCAGATTCTATGAAACTTGTCAGGAGTTTGTTCTCTCTCTGCTTCGCCGCACTTGCTGTATCTATATTTGGTCGCTTTTGCTTTCCATGAGTCTACTACCAACATGAATACTGCAGAGACAGAAGTTTTATCCGTAATACACTCGGGACTGCATCCTCCGAAGAGTGTCGTCTGTCTGCGTGTAAATGTGTATAATGCATAGGCGGGGGCCTGAGCGTGAACATGGGACCCAAAATCCTGCCGTCCCACTCTGGAATCTTCATCAGATACCGCTGCAGGGATAAGCTGAGAGAGGGAGGGAGAGAGAGAGGCAGACTCCCCATTCAGCGCTGGTGCTCCCCTGGGACCAGCTCCTTTCCCGTCTCCTCGGGGTGCCAACAACTCTCGGCTCCTCGATGGAGGGAGAGAGGAGAGAAACAGAGAAGAACAGGAAGTTTTGGCCAGGGGGGAGGCGGGTGACAGCAAAGCTTGAGCATTCCCAGCTAGAGGTCAACTTTTGCTGTTTGTCTTGCTTGGCAGGCGTGTTCGAGAACCGGGTGTCAACATAACCCCCCAAGTTGCTGGATATGAGAGGAGGTTGTATGTGCATGTCAAAGCACAGTTGTCTTTAGTTTTATCTCTGATCCTTTTGCTGCAAGCAGCAGCTACTGCCTGGACAAGGATGTTGAAACCTCTTAATATTTCAGAAGAAGAGGAAGAACGTGGGCCTGTGTGGTAGTAGCCCAGCTGATTAGCGGCAATGTCTCTTTGTTGATGGTGGGAGTGAGGGAGGATGGGAATGGGAGGAAAAAGAGAGGGAGTTTTTACAGAGATGGGTTGTGGCAGGTGTTGGACAATGACGGGAACAAAAGGGTTGAACATGGCAAAAACTCTTTCCCTTTTATTCTGTGAGCCCTCATCCACCACCGTGTCTTTCTTCTTCTCCCTCCTTCCTCTCTTAGTTGCTGCTCACCGAATCCCTTGTTCTTTCTTCTCATCCCCCTTGTGTTCTCCTTGTCTCCCTCCTCGGCTTTCCCCCCTGTCCCCGTCTGTCTCCTTTTCTCTCGTTTTAATGACGTCCTCTTGAAACCCACCCCACCACCACCCCTTCCTCATCTCCTCTGTTCTAACTCTCCCTGCTCCGACTCTCATCTCCTTCATCCTTCTTTCCTTGGCTCCGCGTTCCTCTGCGATGAGACATTCGCACGTTTTTTGTTTTTTTTTTGAGGAGGCAGCGAATCGTCACGGACGCAGTGACTAAACTTCCGATAAAATCAATGTTTAATTCAGATGACTGCAGGCCAGTGACAGAAAAAGTGGAAGCCTTTCATCTATAAAAGGACTGAGAAAAAGAGGGGGGGGTTGAGAGAGATTGAGGGAGAGGACTGACAGGATTAATGGAACTGTCATCAGTTGCATCTTTAGCAATGAGGAGGAACCATCAGCCCTCTGTTGCCACCTCTCCATAACCTGCATGTGTGCTTGAGAGCGAGTATGTAAAGTATTTCTCCTTTCACCTGCTGTTCATTCTTCTCCCTGTCTTCCTGTATCCAACTGTAGCACCACGCCCTCCCTCAGGTTGCCTCTTGCACTCATCTCTGCGCCATTCATGTCTTCTTTTTTCTTTTTTCAAATGTTTAGATCATCAGTCTTTATAAAAATATTTTGGTGAGCTAATAAGTATTATAGTAGTTTACAGAGGTAAAACTGCAAAGCTTGTCAACTTCACATATGAAACAGGGTGAGCTATTTTCATAAGGTCAGAGACATGTGTACGTTTCACGGATGTTGACACACAAGCACACATATTCACACACGACCTGCAGAAATGCCGCTGCCTGCATGCATGCGTATGTATTACCTGGACCTGCGTGTATGAACGTAAACTGCCCGGCTCTGTGTTCGTCAGACCTTTATAACACGAGGGTATTGGGGTCAGAGCCGCGTCAGTCGCCGACTGCCGTGTGCCAGGAGACGAGACGGGGTGGGAGAGAAAAATAAGACATGAAAACAAAAATAAAATACCAACACTCGATTCCTCTATCTACTGTAGAACAGATTGAAGTGTCATGCAGAGAGAGGAGAGAATCTGTTCCCGTACAGGTGGTGAACAGAAGGTGAAGGCTGAGGGGAGGACGGGGTGGAGAGAGAGGGAGGCGAGGAGCGAGGAGAAAGAGGAGAGGAGAGGGAGGAGGAGGGCTGTTACTCCCATTACATAATGAATGAGGTGAGATGCCACATATTTGCTGTGGAGGCTTTAATCATTTTATTCTGCTGTATGTTGGTCCCTGAACCCAGCACCTTTATGCACACATACTTGTCCTACTATACTTGCGAGGACATCATATTGACTTTGTTCTATAGAGGCCTATCCCTAGCCTAGTCATAATTCAAACCCTAACCTTAAAACCAACCATAAACCATCAGTGGGTAACCTTGTGGAGATTGGATTTTGTTGCTACGTGTGAACAGATTTTTCTTTCCACGATGTGAAGAACAAGCCACGCACGCACAATATGTCATGGCAGCTATAGCTGTGTTGTGCTCACTCACTGTATGCATGCATAATTATTAGGTGAGAGCAGACATGCGTGGCGTATGTGTACGTGTGCCACATGTATTCGTGTGTATTCATGCACATGCAGTTGTGTCAGTACGAGTGATGAGCTAACAGGCAGCTCGAAGAATGACAGGTGACCACGCTACAAAGATAGAAATGTCAAGCTGAACTGGGTGATTGTTGGGGGGGGGGGGGTTTGGAGGGGTGTGTCAGGAGAGGCGGTGGGGAAGGGCAGGAAGCCCGGAGTGATGAGTACATCGCCGCAGCCCCTGTCACTTCCTATTAGCACCCCATACACACAACCACACTGGCTGTGATTGTAATTAATTCATTAGGCTGGTTTGTAAGCGTGTGCACATGGCAACGCATGTACCAATGTAAAGCCATCTGTGTGCATGAACATATACATGTGTGTGTGTGTGTGTGTGTACATGTCTTTCTGTGATTGTGTGGACAGATTTTGGTTTGGAGCCAGCGTTGTGAGGACATTTTGGTTGGTCCTCACCAATTCAAAGAACTGTTTGAGGGGTAAGACTTGGGTTAACAGATAAGGTCAGAGTCATGTTTAGGTTAGGGTCAAGGGTTAAGGTTAGAGTAAGAGGCCAGTTAATGCATTATATCGATGAGAGTCTTCACAACTAAGTGTGTGTGTGTGTGTGTGTAAAGGACGTGAGCATCATTGTAAAGAATGAGAGCTGACAGACTCCGTGATGGCATGCTGTGGGTTAAACCAATGGGATGCTGCTGTGCACACTGTGACACCATTACAGTGTCTTTACCCTTCTGTACATTCTGTCACATCCACTTATGTGCGTTGGATAACTGACTAGCCAGCTCTATAGCATCTCACCCAAAAGAGCATTTAGGTGGGTTGGTGGGGCATGGGCCACAAACTCAGTCCATTTTATTTAAATCTCACGAGCACGATTCCATTTCTACCCTTTATTGTATATTTCATGTGATTTAGTGTGTTGTTAGCGTGCATTCAGATGAGACACCAATACCATTTATAAGCACAAAACACTTATTGAAACTTTTTACACAGTTCTCACAGTTACTATCTATATTGTATTTCAAGTTTGGGAACCTCTTGGCGGTTATGTGAATCCACAGATTTGTTGTTTGTTGTTTTCATCGCAGTGGCGGGAGAATTGCCTTTGTTTTGCTGTTTTGTTGTAGTTTTTCTGCCATAGGAGACACTGAAAGGAATTATCAAGGGACTGCATTGTTTTTGAGCTCTGCAGGCCTGGACAGACCCCCAGAATGAGATAGGGACTACGTACAAAAGGCTTTTAGCACCCTACTGTACAGCAATTTAAATTTCATTTACATGAACATTTTTCGGCATACTAAAGCTAAGTCTCCTACCCGCAAAGACTCCCAGTAAAAGCTCTGTTTTAAAGCCATAATCATATGTAATAATGCATCAGTCAGGCGCACGCAAAGGTGACATCCCTATTTTCAAGAGCTGGCGGAAACAATATGATATCACTGATGAGTGTCGCTCTGTAACAAAACAAAACCTCTGTGTCAGATCCAGGTCTGCCCAGAAACCCGTGGGTGGTGCTTCACGAGTGAGGCCCACTAATCTGAGAGCGGGCTCTGACCCAGATCTCACTGAGTGGGAACCACCCCGACCATCTGTGGGTCTCCACACCCTCCTGGCACCTGCACACTGCACACATGCACTTGCACAATAACTATAATGTTATTCTTTATATGAAGAGATGCTGCAAAGAAAAGAGGGATGAGGGAGGAGAAGGTAAAGCAACATAAGGGAGAGGATAGAAACACGAGTGTGTGAGGGAGAAAGAGAACGAGGGTTTAAAAAAAATGTCACTTACATGTGTATTCCTCTGGTCAGTTTAACAGAAGGTCATTGTTACTGTATATACGACCTGCTTAATGACATAGATGGCACGAACTGGCTTTCAATACCATTTCCTGGCTCTTTTTCTTCCTCTGGCAGGGAGCTGGTGGTCTGGAAGGCGGCATCGCAGGGCAGGCGGGCGGCGCGGTCGAGTCGACCTTCTGCGGTGGCTGGGTGGGAGGGCAGGAGGACACCCTGCGCCCCAGCCCAGGCCTGCCGAGAGGCCATCTGGACGGGGGAAACACACGCAGAGTACCTGGCCAGACCTGGAGCATCGACTCTGACTCACACAATTGCACTCGTGCGCTCTCATACTCTACAACACATGTATATACACATACGGCACATGTAGCGCGGTTAGAAACAGACGCATGGCAAGGCAGACGCTCATGCATACACACATGTGCACACACACACACACACACACTCGAAAACTGATGTGTGTGAACATGTGCAGCATTCAAACCGGGATGTATATCTGAGGGAGCGTATATGACACATAAAATGATCTTTGTACATCATATGTATAATCAAGACCCCATCAGTAGACTATATCCAGCCTGAAACTCCCACTCAAACCCACACATGCCTTTCACACAGCACTCGTCAGTCTATGGTGATGTTAACGTTAAGCCCCTCTGATTCTGCCAGCCGATGAGTGTTTTACATTTGGTTTAAACAGATTCTGCCTGTGCTGCTTTGGAGAGTGCTACATTTGGTTAAAAGCCATTATTATGGTAATGTGAGGGTGCTTGAGATAATGGCAAGATGAGAGCAGCTCGACTGCCTCTGACATAACAACCCTACTCTATCTATCTCTTCAAGCTTCTTCTCTCTCGTTCTCTCTATACTGTATTTTGCCTAACCTCCCTTCTCTATACCTCACAGTCTCTCTCCCTACTCACCTCTCTGGCTGATCGCAAAGCTGTTGTTTTTTTTTTTTCCCCTCTGCGAGATACCTGCTTGCAGCATAGCTATTTTGTGATTAAAATCAAACATTATTGTACAAGAGCTTTTGCGCTTTTGCTGTGGCCACATTTCAACAGTGTTTAAGAGATTGCCTTTCATCTGTTGCCGTATATCTGCGGTATTGTTGAAAATTATATGGTATCCGCGCTTCAATCTGTTGCTGTTAAGCCTTGGTGATACCTGTGACATGAGGAGCTAACAGAGTTTGTCTCCAGGGAGAGGGTGGATGGCAGAATCACTACCGGCGGCAGAAAACAGAGGATCAGCTCAGACACAGGGAAGGGACCGTATAAGTCACTGGCAACAATTTTTTCAGGTCACTAGCATTGAAAAAATTGGGAGGCGGCAGTGATGATGACAGATAGAAAGAAGGACAGGAAGAAATGGAGTAAGAAAGTCAAAGAGAGAACTAGGGAGAGAAGAGCAGAAAGAGAAAAGAGGGGAGATTGAGAGCAATGTAATGCCATGCACATCGAATTTCCCTTAATATGATTTTGTGTTCTGTGTCTATTCAAGTCAGCCCTGATTTGGTTGTGTGTTATAATCGCATCAGAGCAGGGATTTGCTCTGGCTTTTTCACTGCTGTTGTGTTGTTGTTTTTTTTCCCCTTCTTATTGGAGTTGGCATCAGCCTTCATGACACAAATCCCCTCTGATAAATTAAAAATGATTGATTCAGAGTCAAAGATGGAAACTGCACCACAGGCAGCGAGCAAGTGTCCCCCACTTGTGTCCGCACTCAAGTGCAATGCTTTAAGTGCAATGCATGTGCACGAGTGCTGCACTGCAACGTCGAGTGCAATCCTCGGTTCATGCAAGCGTGTAAGTGCTGCCGCTGAAGTGAATGCACGGGTACAGTATGCCTGTACTTTTGCGGCTACTGCAAGACAGAAGGGTGGGCTTATTACATTGGATTCCTGACACTTTTAAAGAATGTGAGAAGATGGCAGATATCCGATGTGTGAACCTCAAAGCCATCAGCGTGCACGTAATGCTCTAAGCTGCGTATCTTGCCAACATCAACTAAAAGCGTGAAATTCTAGACCAAAAAGTGTGAAAATCTTCCAAGAACATGGAGTGAGCTGTGAATACCTACATTAGTGGTATTACATACATTTATGCACCAACATACAATGTGTAGGCTTAATTAAGTGCGCATATATAAGTCTACTTTGTCTTACATTCACTTACTCCTCCTAAAACAGATACGCACTCTTTTTGACACACACACCCTCGTTGTGGGCTCTGGCTCTCCCAATTAAGCGGAGGAGTGTTGTGGAGCATCGGTGTCGGGGGATTCTGCTTTCTTCTCCTCTGTCAGGTCCCATCACAAAGGCTCCTCATTAGTGTCAACCTCAGCTGTGCCACCACTTTCCCCTTCCCTCTTCCTCTCTCTCTCTCTCTCCCTCTCCCCTGTCTCTTTGACTTTCCCTCTTCCTCTCTCCACATCTCCACCTCTCTGTCTTCCCCGTGTTTGACTTATTCACATTGCATTTATTGCTGAATACCTCTCCTGAAAGCCGCCGCTGAGCACCCCGTTGTCACTCCTGTTGCGTCCGGCGTTGTCGTTGTCTGCCTCTCACTCTCTCGCATCCCAGAGAACCTCATCTCTCACACAGACGGCAAGAGCTGCCGGCAGCATCACACGGTGAGAGGGTTTTTTTTTTTTTTGTCACATCTGCAGCACTGACAACAAACAGGTGTGTTTTTACAGCACTTTAATGACAATGAGGAGGAGAGACATTTCAACAAAAAAAAAAAAGAGGTTGCAAAGTTAGTGTGATCATTAGACCAGCAGAAAGGAAGGATAGGAAAGTTGATTTGTGACTTGACACACAGTATCATAGACCTATAATGATGTTAATGATCAACGTGCTGCGAGCATAGCGGCGGCAACAACATGTAAACAAGGCAACAGGGGAGTTGGCGTGGAAGTACGGAGTTCAGAGATCACTAGATGCACGCAGAGGACGAGATGTGGAGGGGAGGCAGCGAGATAAAACAGATGATTGTTGTTTGTTTACAGTTGTTGCCGTTTTTCCCCTGAGCAAAAGTTCCCTCTACCCCTTTACCCCCTACCGCTATCCTGTTCTTACGTCCCTTCATTTCCTTACACCCTTTTCCCTCCCTGTAGTCCGTCTCTGTCTTTATCTCCCTCTCTCTCTCTCTGTGTGTGTGTGTTTCATTTCATTCTGCAATTAAGAAATTGAGCTTTGATTTCAAGGAAGGGTTATGGGTGCCATATTGGGATGCAGCGTAAGATCCTCCTCTCAGCGAGTTCCACTCCCCAAGTCCCAAGTCCCAGTCTGAACTTTCCCATACACTCATTTCTCTCTCTCTCTCTTTCTCTAGTGCTCGCTCACTCTCTCTCTCTTCCTTTTCTGCACAATTTGGTATCAAAGACATGATAATTAGGCTGAACAGAAGTTCATCTGGCTTCTATTATTTCTCTTTAGTTAATAGTGTATAATAATGACATAGAGTTACTCCAGTGCACGTTGTGACTCATATTGTGTGTGTGTGTGTGTGTGAGAGAGAGAGAGGGAGAGTGAACGTGTGCCTGTGCATGCATACTTGTGCATGAATATCTTTTAGAGCACACATAACTTTAAACCCTGAGACGACGCACAGATAAAAGGTGCCGAATGTCAAAGGCTCACAAACTTTTCTCTCCTCTCTCCTTGCCTTCTACCTCTCCTTCCCTCTCCTCTCCTCTCCTTTCCTCTCTCTCTCTCTCTCTCTCCCCTGTGCAGCATGTCTCTCTTCACAGCATTTGTGGAGACCTAATGAGGACATTTCTGTCACGCTCCTCAATCACACGCACAGCTGCCAACCCAGCCAACTGGTCAGGTATCTGAGACTTCACTCCCCAGATGAAAAACAACAAATAAATAAATAAACAAACAAATAAAAGCACATTTAGTGCAGCGCAATGATGTGAAGAAGAAGAGGAAGGGGGAGTATAAGAGGGAAGACTTAAAAGGAGACACAGTGGGAACAGAGCAGGGCTGAGTTCACTAATCTCCGAGGAGGCATAAAGTGAACATGCCAACCACCTTCGGCTCCAAGGAAAAAATTCCATTGGTTTGGTGATAAATAGGATTTAAGTTAGGGTGACAGCTCCTCTGTATGTATGTGTGTGCATGTGTGCTTGAACGTAGGTGCACGTAAGTGTGTGTTTTTGTGCGCCTAAGCACATTCGACTGATACGCGGCAATGGGCATCCTTCCAGCTAGCCCCGGATGCTTTGCTCTTCGCTCGTTGTGACTTATCTCTCAGAAACAAAGATGGATGTGTCAGTGCGCTTATTAAAACATGCTTTTAGCCCTGGCCGCCACTCTTCAGGAGGAAATCGCTTTCTGGCGGAGATTGACAGAACAGAAAAGAGAAAACAACATCCTCATTTAGGCCCAACATCTCGGACATGATTGCTCCCTTTAAGCTGGGTGTTCCTATTGAGGTTTTTTAATTGTTGTTTGCTTCTTTTGCTCATAGCTCCATATTCACCAGCCAGGCGGCCATGGTTGGAATCTTTAATTACCTTCAATACTTGTCCCCTTATTTCAAACAATTGCATGATTAAATGGGTGCTCCGCAGTATGTATATGCTTTTTTCCCTTCACGCGTCCTCATAAACACCACAGTTAAGCCAACAGTGTTTGTTGCTGGCTGGCTTGTTTGCTAAACTGTTGAGCTTTTATTTTTAAAGCCACAGTCCACAAACCCACAAAGGCTCCACTCATACGGCTGCAGAGCAGCAGCCCGGTTTTTTGAACGCGCCCCGCTCACATTCAATCCAGCTTCGCCTCTATCACATTATCGCACAGACATGATGGTGTCAGCTTACAGAGGAAATGAAAAGATTGTTGTTGACAAATCAACGCTGACAAGAGTAGCTGAAGAGATCCCTCCAGCTTCACACAGGATTAGCTGTGTGCCATCTTAAAGACAAGCACAGTGGCCCATGTGTTGCTATTTCCATCAGAGATGAAAACAAAGGGGGGGGGGGGAGTGAGAGAGAGTGGAAGGCTTGTCTTAAGTCTTGGCGAGATGATGGGCTTTCTTCATTCAGTATTAGCAGATTAGACATGTTTTGTGAGCCAATCACTCCAGATGATATGCTGGTGCGTGTAAACGCAGGAGCACAGCGGGGCAAAAAAAGGAGGGATGGTTCACTTATAGATTTATAATTGAAGACTGAAAACAATATAGAACGAGAAACCTTCTGTTATGATGTAGCTGTACTATAATGTATCTGCTTCAGCTCCAACTTCCACAGGGCCTTTGAAGAGCCCATCAGCTGAACTGAAGTTTGCTGTACGTTTGATCTTAAACAGATACTTTATTCATGAACCGCACGACTAAACTGCCATTTGCACACATATAGCTTTCAGTCCTGTCAGTCCTCAGCGTTCACATGTGTCTACTATATGTTCTAGAGAAAAAAGAAAAAAAAAAGTATATTCCACTCTGTGAGATGGCAGTTGCCCGCTAGCTACGATGAAGCCACAATTTCAGTCATGCAACAGTAATTCTTTGCTTTCTTTCTCCCTGTTTCCTGATTTCCTTCTGATGTCTTGCCAGAGTAATCGAGGTAATCTCTGGGAGGAGAAGAGAGGAAAGGAGAGGAGATGAGGAGAGTGGAGAAGTAGGCAGAGAGGGTCTGCCAGCACATCAGATCAGAGCTTACGTAAGTGCAGCTAAAACTCCCGGGATTCACCTCTCTCGCGCACTCTTGAGCCACCGACAACCGCGGGCGTCCATTTTTGTGCAGGGTTTTTGTGCCTAATTAAATGCAAAGCTTTTCTCATAGGCGTGTAAGTATCTCCTGCAAACAACTGCCACCGTGATCGTTCAGCAGCGTTACCGAAACCTGATGTGAAAAACTGTGTCGTTTGCATCCTCAGTCCTTCCACCTTGCCTGATATTTTACCCGTTTTTGCAACAAAAAGTAGAAATAAGTCAAGAGAAATCCACACAAGTAATCATCTTATTCCAGACTGGTGGAAGTGCAGGCAGCCACGGTCGGTAATGAATCCGTCAACCAAGAAATCAATGATGGCTTCCAAAACTGAGGGCTCAGACCATAATCAATCAATCAATCAATAAAACTTTTGTAAGGTCAGTGTAAGTCAAAGTGCCACAACATGCTGATATAAAAAAGAGGACAAATGTATACAACAAATGTATCTGATAAATAAAAATGATGAATGATGAAAGATGAAATTTAATAATAAAAGCAATAAAATATATACAAGATAATAACAAATGGATATATCATGTTTAGAGTACAGTATCTGTTATGGCACAAACCATGAAAATATGGCCTGAGAATTTAAATTTCTTAAAATTAGTCATTATAATATTTTTCTGGAGAATGTAGACTATGTGGTTTTCCTAACAGAATCCTCTCTGTCACAAACCTTGATTTGATGAGGAAGGAGCTCATCAGTGTGTGTAGGTTACAACATGAATAAAATGTAAAAGAAATGTTGCAGCACTTTAAATGTGAACTCTAAAATTGTGAGAGTTGTTTGAGAATTTTTATCATCAACCACTCTTTTCACTGTAGAGGTGTTGTTCCCTGTGAATGAGTGGACGGATTCTGACAAGAAACGTCACAGTGATCTTAAACAGAAGCGGCACCCGGAGGAAACAGTGCAGTAACTTCTGATTTCCTTGGGTAACAGCTTTGGCCACTAGAGGGCGCTGGTCTGGGGCTGAGATTGACAGTAACATGATGGGTGTGTTCAATATCTATACAGCCCGATTTATTTGGTGAAGACAATTTGCTTGCGCCATCAGACATGACAGGCCTCAGCAGAATCGGACAGAGTCTTACACAAACTCTTGCTTTCTCACTCACACACAAACTTACACATGCCTTTGTTATTCTATCCTTATGAGGACCCTATCACTAACACCGACTGCAGGAGCGACCCAACCATAACCATCCTATCCTTACCTTCAGTCTAAACACTCACTTGAATAAGTGAGGGATGACTTCACTCAGTAGGTTCTCACAAAGTTAGAAGTACAAAAACACACACACAGAGACACACACAGACACATATGCACACATGGTTCCATCAGGTCACTGCCGGTATCAGCTCATAATCAATCAGCCTTTAATGTGGCTCTGAGTTTATGAGAGGTCGAGCCGCGGTGGGTACAGCCTGCTGCCCATGTTAGAAACGCCTCTGTCTGCTTCCTGCCATGTCCAGGGGGGACAGCCTCTACAAGCCAGTCCTGGCCCGTCCCGTGCCCTCATGCGCCACCCTGCCTAGTCGTGTGGACATCTGCCATTCTGACTGGTGTCAGCGCCCGTTGCCTGTCTTTGGCTAACGGCTTGTGACACCCCTGCACCCCAGGGTGCCACGCCGCGCTGAGTGCCGGGCATCTCATTTGTGTAGTGCATCTACAAACCAGCAGACACATTGACCTATTCTTTTGGCTTTAGCATCAATGTCAGACTGTGGCCCGCCGCTTGTTCACTCCAAACACCTCCAGATAGACCCGGATGCCAGATAACCCCTTCACTGGGAAACATCAAAGAGACAAATAAGCGTGCCGACGAACGCTCCTATCAGGGGAGCGGTGGAGTTAACCCTTTCAGCAGAGCACCTCTGGGACAACTTCAAACACTTAAGGATGCCAGGGGCAGGAACAGCTAGTGATTACCACAGCAACTGCCTACAGTGGTTGCTATAGAGACAGCTCAGGATCCAAAGAAAGTCTAAGCATGTAACTCAGGCCTGTTCCTAGTTGGTGCAGTTCTGGCACTTGAGTACCAAATATAAACTTTCGTAGAAGTGCTATCAGCAGAAGTTTCTTCAAAACTTTGAGGCAGTGGAAAATATTGTGGGATGCATATGCACATCAGCACATCAGGCTCCTACAGGCCTGTATTAAATGACTCTACTGTTGACCAACAACAGTATGGATCCTCTGTGTGCTATATATCCTAGACGTATTGTTATATAAGTGTTAGCCTGGGGGCAGCTCTCTCTCCCATCTGTCTGCCCCTCCTGCTTCCAACGCTCACCCTAAGCGCACATTTTGTATCAAACGACATAGCGTGCTTCTATTTCTGTGCGCAGCGCTATGAAGACACGGTTTTAATGCTTCTGTGCTCTGAAGCTGTCCCTTAGTGTAAACACACGGAAACATGAGGAAAATATGCTTCAGTTGCTCTGCTCGTCCTGCGTTGCTCATGTCTACCACATAAATGTGACACAGTCAAGAGACTGATTCCTGTTGGGTTTCAGGACTATCAAGCCTTGGCCTGTAGCCTCTATATTAGATCATTGTATACACATTATAAGAGAAAAGGGGCCAAGGTGTATTTGTATGAGTCCCAGGTATGGCAAGTTATGATTACCTATGGTGGGATAAATCTCAGCTTCATAAAGATGGTGGGTGCAGAGCAACGTCCAGAGGCGTGTGAGTTTGTGCACACGCGCTTCTTGTGAGTGTGTAAGCAACGCATGTATGCATCAGTGTGTGTGTGTGTGTGTGTGTGTCCGAGAGCTAGGAGGGGCATCGCCGCACCAAAAGATCCATTTAGAAGTAATATGGTCTTTCTTTCTAAAGGTGAGCAAGAGGGAGAGAGGTAAAGGAGGATGAGGAGAGAGATGTGAGAACGTGTGGACTTAAAAGCCTCTGGGCCTTTAAGAGATTACTGCCTTATTGCTTTGAGACTATCCAATCTGACATCAGCTGTGTAGCACTAAGAACAGCTGACCACACACACACACACACACACACACACACAGACTCAGCAATAAAGATAGCAACACAAAACAGGCATAAAGCAATGACGCACAAAGCGATGGCCAAAGGAAACAAAGCAAAGAGAGATCTCAGTGAGAATCTGTGATGAAAGAAGAAGTCAGTGATATTACAGCGTATACCCAAGAATATGTGAGCTGTGGCTGTTAGTGTATGGTGGGGTCGATATGAAAAAGAAAGCTGACAGGAAGTAGAAAGTAAATAGAGAAGAAAGCGACAGGTAAAGGAGAGCAGGGGGTTCAGGCAGGTGGGTGGAGAGGCTGGGGTGTCGGAGAAAAGGTCTTTCCTCAGACCACTGCGGTGTTCGGAAACCTCCATTCAAGACCGGGGGGTGGGGGGGCCCGGCGTGGGAGAAAGAATGAGGAAAACCCATAAAAGAAACTGAGTGGAGGGACCGCAAAATGCAGGGACTGATGTCAGAAGAAAGTGAAAGATTGTGTAGGTGGGAGAGAAAAAAAACGAGAGGAAAGGACAACAGGCACAGGAAGGGGGCGTGGAGTATGAGCTGAAGAGACAGAGATTGGGAGAGAGGTAGTCCCGTCCATCGCCCCCTCAGCCCAGCGACAGTGTCATGAGGAGAGAGGAGAGCCTGGCTGCCGGTAGCCACCCACAGAGCAACAGTAACCAGGGGAGCCCTGCTTCTGCCTGCCTGCCTCCCACTCTACATCCAATAACAGCCAGTACCTTTCCTCCCACCACACTGCTACTTACAGGCTCTACTTATTACCTCACCCACCCACACACACACACACACATCACACTCTGTATCACTCCACACACAGGCAGACCGCTGATTAGTCAATAATGGTGGGAATAAATGCAGAAACAAATGGTGTGAATGCTGTAATATGACATGGAGGTGTACTGCACCTCCATGGGGTTTCCTCTGGCATTTTCCAGAGTGGGTGTCACGTTGACATGCTGATTCTCGTTTCATGTTTTTGTGATTACAAATGCAAGTAGGATGACGATGCAGATCTGTTAGTTTCAGCTCCACAGTGGAACACACTCACATGCTGGTTAACACTGTGAAAACATGATTACAGGAGATCATAGTGTAGATATAAATCAGTGAGCAAAACAGCTTGCACCTTTGGTAAAATGTCAAAGTGTGGACAAAATGACACAAACAGCTGACCATACACTGCAACACAAAAAAAGAAGCAAAGGAAGTGTGTCCAGCTTTTGTTGAGACTAAAGAAAAGTTTTAAAGCATTGTTTTTTAAGCTACAGTGCTTGGTGGTGGTGTTTCTGTATTTTAAAGTGTTCGTATTATTTTGTCTACCTATGCTATTTTTGCCTTCAGGACTTTCAAAAGACTTTTAAAGGCAAAGCTGAGTTGTAAGAAAGTTTTTATATCTTGTTCTTGTTTCTTAGAATTTTTGTTTTGTTTGTCCATTTTTTATGTCTCTTTGGTTATAAAGCAAACGTGCAATAAATCTCCTCATAGAGATCAATGTAATCCAATCTACTGACTCAAAACTGTAAAACTTGATGCTCATGAGTCACGAGCTGCTCTTTAACAGAGTAATTTGCTCTAAAAGACAAATGAAATTTGAAATGAGTCAAGAAATGAGTTAACGGCCATGCCAACAACTCTGTGAGACTGTATTTGTGCACTGCAGCACTGTGAGCTAAATGCTAACAACGGCATGCTAACATATTCACCATGTTCACAGTTATAATGTTAGCATGATGTTTATTAGGCACGTTTACCATGTTCATCATCTTAGTTTAGCATGCATACATGCTAATTAGCACTAAACACATTAAAAGGTACAGCAGAGTCTGATGGTAATGTCATTTGTTTTGCAGGTTAATTTGGTTTGGGACAAAGTGAAGTTTTGACCTGATGTTGATGTTTCAGTTTCAGTTCAGATCAACCTATACAAAATCTGATGGCAAACCATCCAGATGTTGATGAGACATTTTACTCAAAAGCAAAATAGTCAACCCCATGGTAGCGCTAGACCTCAGGAGTAAGAGGACTTTGTCCTGTGGGGATCATGAACGTCTGTAGAAAATGTCATGGCAATCTATCCAATAGTTGTTGAGATACTTCATCCTGTACCAAAGTGGATGACCATGCTGCTAGCTCCAGAGATGCTGGTTGGCAGTTGTAATAGATAAATGAATGCCTGACCGTGGACAAGAAAATAAATCTTAGTTTGGAGGATGAAAAACTGTCTGATTTATTCAAACCAAAGGCAAGCCAACAGTTAATGCTGTGCAGATGTGTATTGAAAATAGCTGTGTCTCAAGGTCCTCATAGTCACTACCAGCAAAGCATCTCATACACTTTCTGTT
Source organism: Lates japonicus (assembly GCA_033238685.1). Classification (NCBI taxonomy): domain Eukaryota; kingdom Metazoa; phylum Chordata; class Actinopteri; family Centropomidae; genus Lates; species Lates japonicus. Next base: position 49,266 of record BRZM01001476.1, read on the forward strand.
TTGAAGGAGCTTGAATTTGTGCAGCACATTAACAAAGGGAGGGAAACAAATGGATTATGATTTTACTGAGTGGGTAAAAACCTTCATTTGGCCTTTTATACTCACTGCTTACAAATACAAGTGGCTCAGGCCTGGGTCAGGTTGTATTAGTACACACAGTAGAAACACAGTGATGTCATTTGTACATGAGAATCTCTCATTTGGCTGCTCAGGTGATTGAGTGATGCCTTACTAGAAACTTGAGGCCTCTCTCTCTCTCTCTCTCTCACACACAATACCGCCTTGTTCCTTCCTGCACATTTTAAACTAGAAAGATGACAGACCTCAAGCCTCGCCTGTGTCCTTGGGTCAGAATAGAGAGCACAGTGGTGGAGAAGCAAGACAGTGAAAACATGAAAAACCCGTCCAATCACAGAGCTGTAATTAATGAGGAAGTTAGGTGTGTGTGTGTTTGTGCGGTCAGTGGAGACCGAGGATAAAAGATGAGTTTCATAAATATTCATCATCAGACAACACACACACACACACACACACACACACACACACAGAGCGTACGACCCATTATAGAAACTTTGAATGTAACTTGAAGAGTTAGAAACTTCTGAACATCTGATCCAGACACTGAATAAATCTGTTTCACACTGAAACCTGATCTGATCCTCTCTGCTGGTCTCACCTGTGTCTCGCCTGTGTCTCCTGTGTGTTCAGAGGAAGAGTAAAGTCCATTATCAGGTTGCTGTGATCATCAACTACCTGGGTCACTGTATCTCTCTGGGAGCGCTGCTGCTCGCCTTCACTCTCTTCATGAGACTCAGGTAACACACCTGTCTGTCTGCATACCTGTCGACACACAACAGCTCCCTGTTACACACTGAGACTGTTCTTTTAAAAGGAACCTGTAGGTCTAAATGACCTGACCCTGACCTGACCCTGACCCTGACCCCTAAACCACATTACCATGCCAGAGACCCAGACTCTAACCCTGACCCGACCCAGCCAATGAAAACAGATGTGTGTGTGTGTGTGTTACTGTGTGTGTTACTGTGTGTGTTACTGTGTGTGTGTGTGTGTTACTGTGTGTGTGTGTGTTACTGTGTGTGTTACTGTGTGTGTGTGTGTGTTACTGTGTGTTACTGTGTGTGTTACTGTGTGGGTTACTGTGTGTGTGTGTGTTACTGTGTGTGTGTGTGTGTGTGTGTGTGTGTGTTAACAGGAGTATTCGCTGTCTGAGGAACATCATCCACTGGAATCTGATCTCAGCGTTCATCCTGAGGAACGCCACCTGGTTCATCGTCCAGTTAACTATGAACCCTGCTGTTACCGAGAGCAACCAGGTAACACGCACACACACACAAGCACACTTGTCCTCACACACTCTACTCTCCTCTCCTCTCCTCTCCTCTCCTCTCCTCTCCTCCTCCTCTCCTCTCCTCCTCTCCTGTCTCCTCTCCTCTCCTCTCTTCTCCTCTCCTCCTCCTCTCTCCTCTCCTCCTCTGTCCTCCTCTCCTCCTCTCTCTTCTCCTCTCTCCTCTCCTCCTCCCCTCTCCTCTCCTCTCCTCCTCCTCCTCTCCTCTCCTCCTCTCCTGTCTCCTCTCTTCTCCTCTCTCCTCTCCTCCTCTCCTCTCTCTTCCCCTCCTCTCTCCTCCTCTCCTCTCCTCCCCTCTCCTCTCCTCCTCCTCCTCCTCCTCCTCCTCCTCCTCCTCCTCTCCTCTCCTCCTCTCCTCTCCTCTCCTCTCCTCTCCTCTCCTCTCCTCCTCTCCTCCTCTCCTCTCCTCTCCTCCTCCTCTCCTCTCTCCCTCTCCTCCTCTCCTCTCCTCTCCTCTCCTCTCCTCCTCTCCTCTTCTCTCCTCTCCTCTCCTCTCCTCTCCTCTCTCTCCTCTCCGTTTCCGTTTCCGGTGACTGTGAGTGTGAGTGGTGGTGGTGTGTGTGAGTGGCGCGGAGTTTAAACTGGTTTTCTGGTCTGTTTTTCAACTGGTGTTTCCACTGTTTTCTGCTGCATTATCAGGTAAGACAGTTACTTTATTTGTCTGTGAGATTCGCTGCTGTCGGGAGGTATGGCGTCCGCGACGCCTCCTCCGACTATCCGGCACGGTGCTCGGATAGTTCCTCCAGACGGTTCAGTTTCCGTGGAGGAGGTTCTGCTGGCGGCAGGTGAGCAGGTAGGACACGACAACATCTTGTTTGCCTCTCGCATGAACAAGGCGGTTGTCGTGTTCCTGAAAAGTGAACCTCACGTTTTTCAGTTGATCGAGAGCGGCGTGTTCATCGGGGACCTGTTTGTGCAGGTCTCCCCGCTGACAGCTCCCTCAACGCGGATCACCGTATCCGGTGTTCCGCCGTTCATTCCAAACGAGCTGATAGAGAAGGAGCTTCGCCGGTTTGGAAAGTTTGCCAGCGGGTTTAGAACTGTGAGTTTGGGATGTAAAGACCCCAACCTGAAACACGTCCAGTCTCTGAGGAGACAGGTGTTCATGTTCCTGGACTCGCCGACACAGACTTTGGAAGTGTCTTTCCGTGTTAAACAAGGCGACGCTTCCTACATGGTGTATGCGAGTTCAGGACAGATGAAGTGTTTTGAATGTGGTGATGTGGGACATAAATGGTTTGCGTGTCCACACAAGCAGCAGGGGGAAAATGCGAGCGGCTCCGCTCGGGCCGGAGCGGCGGGTGTGGCCGCTTCCATAGCTGGCGGGCCCGCGACCGGCGCGCCAGAGGCCGATGCCTCCGCGGGAGCAGCGGCTCCGGAGACCGATACGAACAACGAGTTGGTTGTCGGGGAAGAGGAGAGGTCCACTGCTCTCGGGGATAACAGTGCTACGATGAGCGTGACTGTAGGTCAGGAGTCTGCAGATGAGGTCAGTCTGAGCCCCTCTCAGTCTGCAGACAACAACACTGCAGCAGGGCTGGTTGAGAATAAAGGAATTGTCCCAAAGAGTCATCTTGACCAGGAAGTGGCCTTCAGTGATGAGAACTTGCTGTTTAACAGCCAGGCCTCATGTGTAAGGGAGGATATGGATGATGAATACGAGTCAGATAATGTGTCCATCTCTGAGGCATCCAGCATGAGCACTGACCTGTACTCTCTGGAAGAGATAAATCTGTTTTTGGATGAAACTTTCAAAAAATCTGTCAAAGTGGAAGATTACTTTAGGGACACTGACAAATTCATTAGATCAGTTAATGTACATAAAAGACAAGTTGGCTTTGACCTGCTAGATGAAAAAAAACGCTTCCGTCTTAAAAAACACATCACCACTCTGAGAAAAATCAGCGGTAAAACCAGAAGAGTTAAAAAGTGAAATGATGATGCATCACTGGGTGTTTCTCTCTCTCCTCTGTTTGTTAACTGTTTCTATCTGTCTGGTTTCCTTCTCTGACCTATCTATGAGGAGCCTTAAAGTGGGGTCTCTTAACATTAATGGTGGGAGGGATAGACAGAAAAGGGCTTTAATATCTGAGATCTCAGATCAAAAAAAGATTGATGTGTTGTTCTTACAGGAGACACATACAGTCACACAAGATGAGACAGACTGGGGTCTATGGTGGAAGGGTTCCTATAGGCTTAGCCATGGAACAAATTTCAGTGCAGGAGTAGCTGTTCTTTTTAGAGAAGCTGTCACTACATCTGTTTTATCTTGCACAGAAGTAGTTAAAGGTCGCTTGCTCGTTGTTAGAGCATCCATAGAGGGCTCAGTTTATTGTTTCGTCAACATCTATGCCCCAAATAGTGGAACAGAGAGAGTTGGATTTTACACCCAGTTAAAAAATGAGTTGACATTGCATCAGGAAGAGAATATTATTGTTGGTGGTGATTTCAACTGTACCTTAGACTTCACTGTTGACAGGATTGGCGAGGAACCCCACCCACAGTCGTCTCAGACCCTGAGCAATGCAATATTACATCTGGACTTGCTTGACTCTTTTAGAATAAAACATCCACATTCCCGACAGTACACATGGGTCAGGGTCTGCAATAGCCAGGTTAGACAGAATTTACATTTCAGAAACTCAGCCCCAGATTGCTTTCTTGCACTATAAATCCAGTTGGTTTTACTGACCACCACTTAGTGACAGTGGGAATAGTGATCTCATCAGGTGCACGGGCTAAATCCTGTTGGCACTTTAATAATAAATTGCTGCTTGACAAAATTTTTTGTCAAGATTTTGAACAGTTTTGGAATCACTGGAGAACTCAAAAAGCAAAGTTTTGTTCCCTTAAGTTGTGGTGGGAGGTTGGAAAAGCACAGATACGTGTTTTTTGCCAGCAGTACACCTCCTATTCCTCTGCTAGGCTAAAAACTGTAATTAACGACCTAGAGTCTGAAATTAAGAGCATCGAAGAAGGCTTGAATAGGAGCGCAAATAACATCAGTGGCCCCCTGCTGGAGAAGAAAAGGTCGGAGTTGAGCTCACTCTTGCAAGAGAGGGTTAAGGGAGCCCTTGTCCGATCCCGGTTCCTTCAGCTCAAGGACATGGATGCCCCAAGCTCTTTTTTTTTCAACCTTGAGAGATCGGTGGCAGAGAGAAAGTTAATGACATGCTTAAAGCTACCAGGGGGAAGCATTACTACTGACCCAGTTGTGATGAGGAAGCATGCCATGGACTTCTATGCTGGCCTGTTCGGATCAGAACCCTGTGATCTGGAGTGTCGTGAGGAGCTTCTGAAGGATCTTCCTCAGCTCAGTGTGGAGGAGAAAGCTGATCTGGACAAAGATCTGACTCTGGAGGAGCTAACATCTGCCGTCAACCAGATGGGATCTGGACGAGCACCAGGGATCGATGGCCTGCCTATAGACTTCTTTAAAACTTTTTGGAACATCATTGGTCGTGACTTGCATGGAGTCTTTATGGAGTGCTATAAAACTGGTTTTCTCCCGGTGTCCTGTCAGAGGGCAATACTCTCCCTGCTGCCCAAGAAGGGGGATTTGGCACTTTTAAAGAACTGGAGGCCAGTTGCCCTGCTCTGTTCTGACTATAAAATACTGTCTAGAGCACTGTCTAATAGACTGAAAGAAGTACTTGGCAACATTATTCATTTGGATCAGAGCTATTGTGTTTTGGACCGGAATATTATGGACAACATTTTTCTTATTAGAGATGTCATTGATGTGTGCAACTGTTACAATGTAAATATTGGTATCGTTTCCTTGGACCAGGAAAAAGCGTTTGATAGGGTGAATCACTCATACTTGTTCTCCACGCTTAGGGCTTTTGGCTTTGGTGATGGGTTTGTGTCTTGGTTAAAATTACTTTATTGTAATGCACAGTGTTTGGTGAAAATGGGGGCAGGGTTGAGCCGACCAATCTCTGTACAGCGGGGCATAAGGCAAGGCTGTCCCATCTCCGGCCAGTTGTATAGTATTGCAATTGAGCCTCTGCTGTGCAGGTTGAGGGATCGGCTCAGCGGGTTTTCTTTGCCTGGGTCCTGCGGGTTTGAACGTTCCTTAACATTGTCTGCTTATGCAGACGATATAAATATTTTTGTGTCCAACCAGGAGGATGTTCAGTGTTTGCAAGGCGCCTTGTCTCTCTACGAGAAGGCAACATCTGCACGGGTGAACTGGGCAAAAAGTGAGGCACTCTTGTTAGGGCAATGGAGAGATCAGGCAGTGCCTTTTCTGCCTGGTGGTCTCAAATGGGAGAGGGAGGGGCTGAAGGTGTTGGGAGTTTTTTTGGGCACTGAGGGGTACAAGTTAAGGAACTGGGAGGGAATCAGGGAGGAAGTGTGCGCTCGGTTGTCTAGATGGAAATGGTTGCTACCCCAGCTGTCATATAGGGGAAGAGTTCTGGTTGCTAATAACTTGGTTGCCTCGACTCTTTGGCACAAACTCATCCCTCTGACACCGCCGAGGGGCTTCATAGAGGACATTCAAAGGGCAATCCTGGACTTTTTCTGGTCTGGTAAGCACTGGATCCGGGCAGCAGCCTTGTGTCTACCTGTAGCCGAGGGCGGACAAGGACTTGTTGACATCCAGTCCAAAATTGCTGCTTTCAGACTACAGACGGCGCAACGGATCCTTTACAACAGTGGTCCAAGCTGGCTAGACACAGCTCGGCTGCTCTTGAGAAGAGCCGGGCGATTGGACTACGACAAACAACTGTTCCTGGTACTGAGTGCAGATCTTGATCTGTCTGGACTTACACCGTTCTACAGTTCCGTACTGCAGGCCTGGCAGGGGTTTAAGTTCCAGCGTGCAGGCAGCCAGACTCCGGGTATGTGGGTTTTTGAAGAGCCATTGTTTTGCAATGGCTTCTTGAAGACTCTAGCCCTGCAATCTGCCAGCCTGCGGGCCAGCCTCAGAGGTGCTGGTTGCACCAAAGTTGGTCATTTGATGAAGCTGACTGCTCTGCCGGTAAACGTCCTGAGAGAGAGGAGCAAAATCACTTCCATTCGTCTGATTAACAGGGTGGTGGCAGAAGTCTGTGAGGCTCTTCCACCCCATCTAAGACTCTTTGTAAGAGACCGAACCCTGTGTGAACAATGGAGCGAAGGCAGTGAGTACAGCTTCCCCACTCTGTCTGTTTCCCCTGCAGTGGGGGAGTGGCAGGAGAGGGGAGGGTGGCTGCTGTCTCTCACAACACCACACCTGGACAGGTTCAGGGATGCAGGGAAGAAGGATCTGTACCTGATCTGCGTGAAAGTCCTCCATCTCCGGTCCCTCTCTGAAGTTAGGGAGTCGGGGTGGACTGAGTTCTTTGGCCCAGACGCTTCCCCGAAGGGCAGCTGGCGGTCCCTGTACAAGCCGCCCGTTGAGAAGCGGACGGCAGACCTCCAGTGGAGGGTTGTACATGGTGCAATAGCTACGAACAGATACAGAGCGCACATGGATCCTGGGGTGGGAGAGGAGTGTGTGTTCTGTTTACCCTTGAACATTTGTTTGTTGAGTGTCGTAGACTAGAATCACTGTTTGAACTGTTAAAAAGGTTGTTTCAGGGGTTTGGGATGTGCTTTGCCTTTGACTTATTTATTTTTGGTCCAAAATATCGTGCAAAGGAGAAATCTGTTTGTACGCTGGTGAACTTTTTATCTGGGTCTGCAACGTTGGCCATCTGGCTGACACGCAGGAACAAGACCCAGAACTCTGGGTGCGTGGACCTGGTGCCAGTCTTCGAGGGACTGTTAAAGTCTCGACTCAGGGTGGAATATGTTTTTTACAAAACAATGGACAAGTTACAGGACTTCATACGTGTGTGGGCTATGGGGGGGGTGTTGTGCTCTGTGGAAGGAGATGGGGAGTTGATTATGAAGTTATGATCTGACCGTTGATTGTATGAGTTGTTCAGACCCTTTGTTTATCCTGAAAAAATGTCTTGTTTTTTTGTTCACATGGTTTTTTCTAACTTTGCCAGTGTTGTTTAGCAAAGTGGTTTAATAAAGGGACTTTGAAAACCAAAACCTCCTCCTCCTCTCCTCTCCTCCTCCTCTCCTCTCCTCCTCCTCCTCTCCTCTCCTCTCCTCCTCCTCCTCTCCTCATCTCCTCCTCTCCTCTCCTCCTCTCCTCTCCTCTCCTCTCCTCTCCTCTCCTCTCCTCTCCTCTCCTCTCCTCCTCTTCCTCTCCTCCTCTCCTCCTCTCCTCCTCCTCCTCTCAGGTGTGGTGCAGGTTGGTGACTGCAGCCTATAATTATTTCCATGTGACAAACTTCTTCTGGATGTTCGGTGAAGGTTGTTACCTCCACACAGCCGTCGTCCTCACCTACTCCACTGACAAACTCAGGAAGTGGATGTTCATCTGCATCGGCTGGGGTCAGTACACCTGTCTGTCTGTCTGTTCACCTGTCTGTCAGTACACCTGTTTGTCTGTCTGTTCACCTGTCTGTCTGTTCACCTGTCTGTCAGTACACCTGTCTGTCTGTCTGTTCACCTGTCTGTCTGTTTACAGGTATTCCTTTTCCCATCATCGTGGCCTGGGCTTTCGGGAAACTTTACTACGACAATGAGAAGTAAGTCACATGATGACAGCCAATCAGAGAGCAGGATTCTCTGTGTCCATGATGTCATCATGATGGAGAGAGGAGCTGATTGGTTGTGTTTGATTGATAGGTGCTGGTTTGGAAAGAGGGCGGGAGTTTACACAGACTATATCTACCAGGGCCCCATGATCCTGGTCCTGCTGGTGAGAACACATCCAGTCCACCTTAAACACATCCAGTCCACCTTAAACACATCCGGTCCAACAGTCCACCTTAAACACATCCAGTCCACCTTAAATATTACTCATTAACAGGCCTGTAGCTGTTCCTTCTATTTAAGTGTAAACATGAGTTTACTCCTCCAGGCAGCAGGAGGCGCTGCAGCTGCTGATCTTCAGACTCAGACCAGGTTTGAACAGAAGAAGAAGCTTTAACATCGTCTAAATATAAATTATAAATAAACACCTGATTGGTCCTGATCACATTAATGTTTAAAACGACTCATAACATCGTCATGGTGATAATCTGTTGTTTGATTATAAAGTCACAACAAAGAACGAGTCAACAACAACATAAACTGAACTATTTCTCCTCGTCTGCTCCTCAGATCAACTTTGTCTTCCTGTTCAACATCGTTCGGATCCTGATGACCAAACTAAGGGCATCAACCACCTCAGAGACCATCCAGTACAGGTGAGCACCTGAACACAGGTGAGAACAGGTTTTTATAACAGATTAGAACAACAACCTGCTGAGGCTCAGTGGAGACCAGGTAAAGCAGACTCACAGGTGAAGCAGATGTATAAACTCTGTGTGTTGTGGTTCTGTAGGAAGGCAGTGAAGGCGACCCTGGTGCTGCTGCCTCTGTTGGGAATCACCTACATGTTGTTCTTTGTGAATCCTGGAGGAGAGGACGAAGTCGCTCAGATCGTCTTCATCTACTTTAACTCCATCCTCGAGTCCTTCCAGGTTCGTCTCACGTCACAGAGTCATTTCTCTGTTTACACTCAAATCGGTCAGTCAGCGGCTTTGTTTGACTCACTGTAAATAAAAGCTGTGTCAGAACACAGCCACAGTTAGCATTAGCTTAGCTGTGGTTTGCAGCATGTTGACCTTTAACCTTTAGGCTCAGGCCAGAAAACAGTAAACATGAGGTTCAACAGACCACATGACTGTTCCAGGTTACACAAGTTATCATGTTAGCTCCTGTTAGCAGCCTGTTAGCTCTGTTAGCAGCCTGTTAGCTCTGTGAGCAGCCTGTTAGCACTGTCAGCAGCCTATTTGCTATGTTAGCAGCCTGTTAGCAGCCTATTTGCTATGTTAGCAGTCTGTTAGCAGCCTATTAGCTCTGTGAGCAGCCTGTTAGCAGCCTATTAGCTCTGTGAGCAGCCTGTTATCAGCCTGTTAGCGCTGTTAGCAGCCTATTTGCTATGTTAGCAGCCTGTTAGCAGCTAACACTGTCTCTCTGTCTCTACAGGGATTTTTTGTCTCTGTTTTCTACTGTTTTCTCAACAGTGAGGTGAGTCTGGTTTCCTCAGGGTTCTGATCTGAGTTCCTCAGTGTTCTGGTCTATTTACCTTTCTGTCTGTACACAGGTGCGCTCTGCGGTCAGGAAGCGTTGGATTCGTTGGCAGGATCGACACTCTATCCGGAGCCGGGCGGTGCGTGCCACCTCACTGCCCACCTCACCTAGCAGAGTATCCTTCCACAGCATCAAACAGTCCTCTAACCTCTGACCTCTGACGGACTGGATCTCTGCTGGACCTGAACTCTCTACCTGTGATGTAATTCAACTCAGTCAATCAGAGGTCTTATTCTGCATCAGATCAGACCAGCCAATCACAGAGCAGGACACAGATTTATTGAGCCAATCCAACGGAGATCTGTCAGTCAAGACTCTGTGGCCCCACCCTCCTTCATCCTCTGACAAATCACTGGACTCAACCAATCAGCTGCTTCCACCAGGTCACATGTCCAATCAGGCAGCTGGACTGTGTTCATGTTCTATGATCAATAACTTTATTTATTAATATGTGTAATATTGATGAGCTATAACTGTCTATGATGTAATATTGATCACCAGCTTTCTCCTATTTAACAGAGCTAAACACACACACATACACACACACACAGCCTTCCTTATCGGCTGTTTGTCTGATCGTTCCTGAACACTCAGTGTCACAACAACAACAAACAACAACAACAAACAGATTCAGGCCTCAGATATAAAATCCAAACTTCTCCATCAGGAGGTGGAGCTGCAGGAGGAGGTGAAGCTGCAGGAGGAGGAGCAGCAGGAGGAGGTGGGAGGAGGAGCTGAAGAGGAGGTGGAGCAGGAAGAGGAAGGGAGTGGAAAAGTGCAGGAGGAGGAGGAGCAGGAGGAGGAATGCTCTAACAGACTCAGTTTCTCTGCTGGAGATAAACTCCCTCATTTCGCTTACAAACGCAAACAGTGATCTGTCTTCCAGAGGCAGTGATGAAGCAGTGATGAAGCAGTGACAGACAGTGATGAAGCAGTGATGAAGCAGTGACAGACTGTGATGAAGCAGTGATGAAGCAGTGACAGACAGTGATGAAGCAGTGACAGACATGATGAAGCGGTGATGACAGTGACAGACTGTGATGAAGCAGTGATGGAAGCGGTGGTGACGGTGACAGACAGTGATGAAGCAGTGACAGACAGTGATGAAGCAGTGATGAAGCAGTGACAGACAGTGATGAAGCAGTGACAGACAGTGATGAAGCAGTGACAGACAGTGATGAAGCAGTGATGAAGCAGTGACAGACAGTGATGAAGCAGTGACAGACATGATGAAGCAGTGATGAAGCAGTGACAGACAGTGATGAAGCAGTGATGAAGCAGTGACGAAGACAGTGATGAAGCAGTGACAGACGGTGATGAAGCAGTGATGAAGCAGTGGTAAACGGTGACGAACAGTGATGAAGCGGCAGACGGTGATGAAACGATGATGAAGCGATGACGAACAGTGATGAAGCAGTGACAGACTGTGATAGGCATTGATGAAGCGGTGACACGGTGATGAAGCAGTGACAGACAGTGATGAAGCAGTGATGAAGCAGTGACAGACAGTGATGAAGCAGTGACAGACAGTGATGAAGCAGTGATGAAGCAGTGACAGACAGTGATGAAGCAGTGACAGACTGTGATGAAGCAGTGACAGACAGTGATGAAGCAGTGATGAAGCGGCAGACGGTGATGAAGCGGTGACGGGCAGTGATAAACGGTGATGAAGCAGTGACAGACGAGCAATGAAGCAGTGACAGACTGTGATGAAGCAGTGATGAAGCAGTGATGAAGCAGTGACAGACAGTGATGAAGCAGTGACAGACAGTGATGAAGCAGTGATGAAGCAGTGACAGACAGTGATGAAGCAGTGATGAAGCAGTGACGAACAGTGAAACAGTGACAGACAGTGATGAAACAGTGATACAGACAGTGATGAAGCAGTGATGAAGCAGTGATAAACATTGACAGACAGTGATGAAGCAGTGATGAAACCAAATAATCTGAGGATTAAATTAAATCATGTTGAGTTCATCTATTTGTATCTCTTACACTGAGTTTAAACCTGTTCATCAACTGTTCACACTGTAAAACTTTATTTAAACACTGACCGCTCCTCCTTAGGTACAGACCTGTAGTACTAACCAGTAACCAGGTAACTATGGGGTAACTAGAGTAACTATGGAAGTAACTAGGTAATCAGAGTATAGTTAGTGTGAGTTAGTGTGTGTGGAAACACTCAGGATGAAACAAACTACTCCTTTACTGTGCTGGTGAATGAATGAGTGAGTGAGTGGTGAATGAGTGGTGAATGAATTATTAAGAAATCACAGATGAAATCAAGTGGTATCAGCTGGAAAATCTTGATAAAAATCAGATTTAAAACTTTTTGTAAATATTGAATTTATTACCATCAGATTAAAACATATAATCTGACATGAGGCACTTGGTTTGTTCACAGACACTGGCTGTGAGTTAATCTGTATTTACATGGCATCCTTCTGTATCTGATGTCTGATCAAGAATCAATAAACTCTTCGTCAGGATCAACTCAAATCTGTCTTTAAAATTAACTACAACTCAGGATGCATTCACTGACAAACGGCCAATCACAGAGTTCCTTCAGTCCTTGATTCTGGGTCTGTTGAGTAACCATGGCAATGAGGATGGCTCTGATTCTTAAAGTCGACCCAAGGTTGGGTTCTGGTCTCAGGTTCAGACTTCAGTGATGGACCACATCTGGTCAGTGCATGTCTGGGTTCTTCTTCAGACTGCAGGTGTTTTGTTTGTTTGTTGTTTGTTTACGTTTGTTTACCTAAAAGTCACTTCAACTGAGGTAGGTAGGGGAAGTCAGTATCCAGGTCGTCATGACGACAGAATATAAACAGATGGAGGGGTTATGAGCTGCTGTCACCATGGCGACAATCAGTCACTAGTCAAACCACAGATTTCATCTATAAATGATCAATAATCAGGATCAGGTCTGCATGTCCCCAGTCTCCATGGTAACGGGCCGTCCCAGGTTAACAGGCGTCACGTTCAGCGGTGACAAAGGTCGACTGTGATTGGCCAGACAAGATTAATATGACCTCGGCCCTCCCTGTGTATTTGGATAGATCAATAATCAGTATTGGTCCTGAACCTGAACTGACTACAGTTCATCAGCCCCTCATCGGTCACATGACTCAGGTCTGTTTCTACCTGCATCACACTGACATTCACCTTCAGGGGAGTCCTTGTGACTCAGAGATGTACGTCACTTCTCAGTCTGGGGTCTCTGAGTGTCAGACCTGAGGCCTGTTCTGAAGGGAGGTAACTTTCTTATTAGAGTAACTTAGTGACGTCAGGTGTAACTTCTGATTAACCTGTACTGAAGGTGGACAGGTTTTACCCAGGGTCTGTTGCCATGATGAATTTACCATCTCTAAACTGCTCGGTAGTTTATGTTGGTGGTTAACTCAATTATTGCGGTGTTACTTCTACCTAAGCTCCATACAGGTGGAAGAACCAATCAGCAGAGGCTGACTCTGCAGGATGGGGTTCTCTAAGACATTATTATCAGGCCTTTAAATCTCTAAGACTCTGCAGCTGATACAAAATGCATACGATTACTGACAGGAACTAGGAAAAGAGACCATATTTCTGTTTAGCCTCTCATCTCTAAATTCAGAATAGAATTCCAGGCTCCATCTTACCTTAAAGATCTCATAGTCCCTAATCCCACTGGGACTCTAACAGAATGCAGGTTGCAGTTCCCAGGTTTCTAAGAGTGAATGGGAGGCCAGAGCCTTCAGTTATCAGGCTCCTCAGTATGGATTCCTTATCCCATAAATACATGTTACTAACTCAGTATCTTCCTTTCTGGTCTTGTGTCTTAAGTCTATCTACCCTTCTCTTTCTGCAGGTATTTCTGCCTCTGGGTGCAGAACAGTCTGCTGATGACCGTCTCCCTGCTGCTCCTGCTTCCTCCTTTTCTGCACTGGGTGGAAATTGCTTATGCTGCTATTAGTTGTATTGTTGTGTGTGAGTTATTTTAATTATCCACTTCTATCATTACTCTGTTGTATTACTGTGTCACCTTACATCTTATATGGAACCCGTGTTTAAGCTATGTTCTTTTCCACTATTCTCTACCCCTCTCCTCTCTCTCTTTCTCAACCCTAACTGGTCAGGCAGATGGCTGCCACCCATTGTTGGGTCTCGGCTTGGTTATATGACGTCACTCAGAATCATTTAAAACAGGAAGTTCTCACAGGCGTCACAGCAACACCTGCTAATGAGCTGAGAACTTCAGTCAATAAAAGATAAGAGCTCAACAGTCAATTGAGTCAGTCTGTCACTGATCTCCTCATCTTCAGTATTGATTAACCTCAGCCCAGATTATTAGTTCATGTCCTGTAAAATCTAAATTCACTGTTGTATTGATCAGTTTCTTGAGACTAGATTAAACTGAGCCTGATCAATAACTCCTTCACAGGTGGTCACAGGTTCCTCGCCTGGATCAGGTTCAACTGCAGCCTCAGTGGTTTTGAGCGGGGAGGTGGACAAAATAATAGAAACACCTGTTCAAGATCAAACAGGAGAGAGAAATGAACCGACACAGTCAGTTCATTTACTGATTGATTCATCTATTGATCAGTTTATCTGTTGATCAGATCATCTATTGATCAGATAATGTCACTAAACCAGCTTCAGTAAAAAAAAAAAACAGAGTAATACTTGGTTAATACTTGAGTAAATGTACTTCGTTACTTTTGTAACTTTTTCTTCTTTTGTGACTGTAATCAACTGATGTTTAGTTTTAGGTACCCTCACTTTTACAATTACGGTGATGCAGCGAGTTTCACATGGTAACAGCCTCCTCTCGGCATGCAGCAGCGGATCGCCCCCCTCACAGAGTGGCAGCAGGGGTGGAGCAACAGACAGACGGACAGCAGCTGCAGCGGGCCCCGGAGGTAAGACACGGAGAAAACTCCACCTGTGTCTCTCACCTGTCTCTCTGTCTGTGAGTCTGTCTCACCTGTCTGCCTATCTGTCTGTAAGGTCTGGCTGTTTTTCACCTGTCTTTTTCTGCTCCATGTCTGCCGCTCCTCTCTGCAGCCTCTCAGGCAACCCAGGGGGCAGTATGACGGCAGTATTTTCGCTCTCTAATTTGTCACCGCTCGGTTCCTGGCTCTCCCGCGGCAGCGAATAGAGGAGGTGCAGGGAGGAGAGGAGTGACTGATTGACAGGTGGAGGAGACGATAGAGTCGGATAGAAACGGACTACTGTTACTGCATCATCATCATCATGGAAGTTTCTGTTCTGGGCATGCTGCCTCCTCCTCCTCCTTCACCTCCTCTTCTCCTCTCACTCCTGGTGCATGCTCACCTCCTCCCTGCTCACTCCCTCCTCCTCCTCCCTTCTCCTCCTCTTCTCCTCTCCTCCTCGTGCATGCTCCCCCTCCTCCTCCTCCTTTCCTTCACCTCCTCTTTCCTTCAAGTCCTCTTCTCGTCATCCCCTCTCCTCCTCTCCTCTCTTCTCTTTTTCCTCCTCCTCCTCCCCTCCTCCTTTACTCTTCTCTTCCTCCTCCTCATTGCCTCCTTTTTTAGCCCCCTTCCATGTAGGTGATGATGGATGGAGACTCACCCCCCCTCAGAGATGGCCCCAGCCAGCAGGAGCAGCAGGTGATGGGAGGTGGGTGTGGTTTTAGTTTCCATGTGGATCAGTTCAACACCACCAGAGCTCATCAGAGGTCAGAGGTCATTATCTGCAGGTGAATGTGAGGACAGGATGAGAACATGATGGTGTGTTCTCTCGTTCAGACTCCAGCCTCTTAATGTCTTGACACAGCACACTCGAAACACACCTGAAACTCACCTGAAACTACAGACAGGTGAGACTTATTTTGTGGATTATATTAGCGAGCTAGCGTTAGCATTGTTAGCTCAGTTTTGTGAGGCCGAAGTCCTGAACAGTCCTGCTTTCTGTCGAGATCTGCTGAACCAGGATGGTGTCCAGGATGGGAAGTCATACAAAATACAGATCAAATCCAGGATCCAGATTCCAGTCAGATTCAGGATCCTGGATCTGAGACTTTGTCAAATAGATTTAGTTTGTTCAGTGTTTGTTTTCATCTGTGACGTTGTCCGGACACCTGTCTCCTCCTCTCCTTGTCTCCTCCTCTTGTCTCCTCTCCCTCTGTCCTCCTCTCCCTCTGTCCTCCTCTCCTTGTCTCCTCCTCTCCTTGTCTCCTCCTCTTGTCTCCTCCTCTCCTCCATATCTCCTCTCCTCCATGTCTCCCTCCTCTCCTCCAGACCTCAACTCCTGTCCAGGTTTTTGGATGACTTTTCCAAATGGGCAAACGGAGGAGGAGCAGGAGTGAAGGAGAAGCGAGAAGATGGAGGTGACTCGATGAGAGCAACTTTTGGGCAGCCAGAAGGAGGCTGGAGAGACTTGAGAGAGGAGGAGAACAACTAGAGATGAAGAGAGAAGATGGGAAAGAGGAGGAACAAGCAGAGACTCCCTGCTCCTCCGCCACACCTCCTCCTGACGAGGAGGGCTGATGAGGAGATCAGAGGTTGGGGTTAGAAGGGCAGAACAGAAAAGGAGGTGTCAAGGTGGATGAGCACCTGGAAGAAGGACACAGGGTGGAGGTTGGGGAAGAGGAGCAGCCAGGGGTCTCCTCCATCACCCAGAGGACCAGGAGGCTGATGAGAGGGAGGGCCCAGAGAACAGAAGGAGGAGAGGAAATGATTGATGAGGAGGAGGTGAAGGAGGAGAGAGAGAGAGGCAAAGCGAAACAGGTGCAACCAGAGAGTCCCCGCTCCTCCCCCACTCCTCCTGATGAAGAGGAGCAGCTGAGAGGAGGAGCTGTGATGTCAGCTCAGAAGGAGCAGGAGTCATCCACACAGCTCCACCCTCTCCCAGACATCAAAGAAATGAGTGCTCCCTCTGGCTCAGCGCCTCCTGCTGAGGAGAAGCTGGCTCCTCCTGCCCCTCCACACTCTGAAGACCAGGAGATCCCGGCTGATGAAACAAGCACTCCTCTGACAAATGGAGCCCCCAGCAAAGAGGGACGTTTGATTTCTCCTGCAGCTCCTCCCTCCAGAATCAGAGCTCCACCTGCAGGAGCTGCTCCTGGAAGGAAAACAAGCGCTCCTCCTAAAGGACCTAAAGGTCTGTCCTGCTGAACCTCCTCCCTCAGCTGCACCCCCACCCACTCCCCTGCCTCCTCCTCCTCCACCTCCTCTTCTTTTCTTTCAGCTCGGTTTTTTGTTTTCATCTTCTCCTCTGACACCTCCTCCTTTCTCTCCCTTCACCTCCTTGTCTCACCTCCTCCTCTGTGTCACGTTTCTGGACGTTAAAGGAACGTGTCGGTTCATTTCTCCTCCTGATGAAAGTGACACAGACCAGACGCTTCCTGTCGACCTCAGTTTGACCTCCTGGTTGTCATGGAAATAGGGTGACCCCCCCCACATACACACATCGCTCTCTGACCTTTGACCTCTTCTTTTGTGTTTGCTACCTCCGACATGTTTCTCTTTTTGTTTACATGTTGACTCTTTCTGCTCAAATAAACAAACGTCTTTGTCTGTTTACATCGTTTTTCTTCTTCTGTGTTTTAAACAGAAAAATCAGCTGCGAAGGAAACGGAGGAAACTCCAAAGGTAAAATCATGTATTTCTCCTTGGTACCGAGGTAAGAGGGGGTGGGGCTCAGTTTCACTCCTCACAGGTGAATCCATGTGAACAGTGTCTGTGTGTTTCAGGCCTCCAGGACAGCAGGAGGCGCCAGAGCTGCCAAGATGATCTCAGCCAAGAGCACAGGTACCAATCTGACCCAGTCCGACCCAGTCTGAACCGGTCTGATCCGGTCTGACCCACATCAACCTGTCTGTCTCTCTCCACCTGTCTGTCTGTCAGAGTCAGTCGATGGAGTCAGCAGTCCAGGAAGTCGTTCTCCTGCCAGTCGATCCTCCACTCCCAACAGAGACATCAAAAAGGTCAGTCCACCTGTCTGTCTGTTTACCTGTCTGTCTGATTAGAGACGTTTTATACTGTAACACATTTCTTTGACTTTTATTAACAGTGATTCTGTTCTGATGGTTGTGATGGTCCTGTCCCACTCAGGTGGCCGTGGTCCGGACCCCTCCCAGGTCTCCCGGCTCTGCTCGTGGACGGACGCCTCCCCTCCCCTCCCACCCCATGCCCGACCTCAGCAACGTGAGGTCAAAGGTCGGATCCACTGAGAACATAAAACACACACCTGGAGGAGGAAAGGTAACACACACACACCAGAAAGTAAGTTAGCATGTTAGCAGCATTTACTGAAACTGAACAAACTGCAGAGTAAACAGTCTACTTCCTGTTTACACCAACGTGAGCACGCTCAGTGGAGGTGAACGGTCATGTGACCTGTGTTTTCAGGTGTGTTAGTGTGGGCGGAAATTATTTCTGATACAGAGCTAAAACACCTGTCTGCCTGTCTGTCTGTCTGTACCTGTCTGTCTGTCCTCAGGTTCAGATCGTTAATAAGAAGATGGATCTCAGTAACGTTGGGTCTAAATGTGGCTCCAAAGACAACATCCACCACAAACCAGGTGACACACACACACACACACACCTGTGCACCTGTCTCTGTGGGGACCTGTGTTTTGGTCCCTGTAAACCTGTCTCTGTTCCTCTGTGGTTCCAGGTGGAGGGAAGGTGGAGATAAAGTCGGAGAAGGTGGCTTTTAAAGCGGTTCAATCTAAAGTGGGTTCTCTAGAAAACATCACTCACGTACCTGGAGGCGGGAAGAAGAAGGTAGGAGCTGCATCATGTGACCAGGTGACCTGCCTGTACCTGTCTGTCTGTACCTGTCTGTCTGTACCTGTCTGAGTTTAGATGTTAAAGGTGTTTGATGTGTCGACAGATTGAAAGCCAGAAACTGATGTTCAGAGAGACCGCCAAAGCTCGGACCGACCACGGTGCTGACATCATCATCCAGTCCGAATCCTCCCCTCATCGCCTTAGCAACACTTCCTCCCCTGGAAGCCTTAATGCTGCTGAAGCCCCGCCCCTCGACACCCTGGCCGACCAGGTGAGAGATTAACCTGTTCCGACTGAAAACACAAAAATAAAACAGCACAGTAACAAACTTCCTCTTCCTGTCAGGTGTCTGCATCCCTTGCCAAACAAGGCCTGTGATTGGACGACCCGTGCCTGCAAACCCCACCCCCTCCTGTTACCAAGGAAACTGCCTGATGAAAGAAAGAAAAAAATAATAATTCTGCCTTTTTCCTCATGAACATCTTTGTCACCGACCGACTGAAGGGATTTTATGAAGTGAAATAAAATGAGGCTCTAAACTTCAGTATCAGCCAATCAGGGCTGAGTCTCACAGGTGACTCCACTAAGGTGTTCAAACAGGAAGTATCACTCCAATCAGATGAGAGGAACAGTGAGAAAGAGGGAAACGGTTAGCCTAGCTTAGCAGAAAGGCTCTGTTTCTACTCTTTATGCTAAGCTAGGCTAACAGTTTCCCTCTGTTTCTTGTAATTATGCTAAGGTAGGCTAACAGTTTCCCCCGCTTCTAATCTTAATGCTAAACTAGGCTAACAGTTTTCCCCTGCTTCTAATCTTAATGCTAAGCTAGGCTAATCACTGGCTCTATGACTATACTTTTGAGGTCCTTGAAGAAAGTTAAAACAGTCTTTCAGTAACCTTGAAGAAGTTCCAGGACATTACTGAACAACATACTAACAACCAATCACATCACAGGTTTTACTGGAGACTCACCTCATTAAATCTGAGAAACGTCACAGATATATTTCTTCTCATTGCTCGAAGTTCCAGGACACCTTAAAAAAATTGTAAGGCTCAGTGAGACAGTTTGGGAGGTCCTTGAGAAGATTATAAAATCCTTTAACAAAGATAAAGGGGTCCTGGAGATTGTTCCACAAGTCTCATCTGTCAGAGAACATGCTAATCCATGCTAACAGATTAGCCTGTTAGCTTCCTTCATAAAATCCCTCCAATCACAGAAGGTCTCTCTGTGATGTCACCTCTCTCAGCCAATCATCACCTCTCCTGTGTCTCTGAATACTGACATGCTGTAGGCCCCTGTGATGACCCCCCACCCCCTCCCCATCATTAAAAAATACCCAGAATGCAGTTTGATACCAGGTGCCAAAACCACGTCTCTCTGTCGGCTGTTAAAGTGCTTTGTACCAATAAAGTTTCTCTTGAATCTGATCTGTCTTATGTCTGTTACTTATTATATTTGTTATAAATCAGATTCATAAACCTGCAGATTCTGATCTGACTGTAAACTGATCTTTATTGAACCTGTGGAACGTCAGATTTACCTGTTCAGGTGTCTCAGGTGTTTCACTGAACCTAGGTGTGGCCTCAGAAAATTTAAAAACATGTTGACTGATTCCTGACCTTTTACCTGTCGCTTACACACCTGTGCAGAACACTGACAAAATGGCTGACAGCAGCAGGTGAAGCTGCTCTCATGCCATTTGATCTGTTGATTTTACAAAGATTCATTGTTGTTAACACCAAACAGCTAATCAGGAACATACAACAGAAATTGTGACTTTCAAAGTAAAAGACTCAGACTGTCGTACATGCCGCAAGAACCTGGTGTTTCTGTCCTGGAAGAGTTTCTACTGTTGTTCTATTGGAGTCATCTGACTTCACCTGATCCCTTTTAAAATAAAATGTTTTTTTTTTTAATTAACGTTTTTTATTGATTATTCAACATTTTAACATACACAATTTTCCAACATTTATAAAACATTCCTATACTTCTCCACCCAGTAGCAGAGACGTAGATAGTCATACATTTTCCAAGAAGTGAATAAAAAGAATTTAAAAAAAGAAAAAAAGAAACACTTTTACACTCCTGCCCTTATTTTCCCACCTCTCTTACATTGTCCCTTTTCTCCTGTTGGAGGGTAAACATAATAAACATATGAACCAATGAACAAGTTTGTAGCCTGAACCAAGGGGATCAGTAATCTACCATACACAGTGTCCTTACTGCACAAAGTCTGCTCTCAATGGAGACACAAAATTAACCCAGTTTTCCCAGTAATTTTTAAAAGTCTCTGTTTTTAGTCTAGTTAAGAAAGTCAGCTTCTCCATTCTATAAATATTGAGCATTACCTCTACCCAATCCTCCATTTTTGGTGCGTCTGGTGATGGCCTTTTTAGCTGCCACCAGCATTATTCGAAATATCTATTTTTCTCCTGACCTTGTAATCTCCTGGTTCTCTTTTCCCAAATACTTCAAATGTAAGTGGAATTTGCACTTTCAGAATTTTTTCCATACTCTTCTGTAACTCCTGCCAATAGGGTAGAATACAGGGGCATCCCTAAAAGATATGAAAATGATTGGCTTTATTCTCCCACAGTCTCCAACATTATGTCTCTAAGTTTCTGTTGTGCTGAATGGGAGAATATGAGAGAAGAACCCTTAGCATAACACGGGTTCCAATACAAAATGTGGGTGATGCCAGTAATACAGCAATAGTGACAGTAGTGAACAGTAATTAAAATTAGCTGCTAGTAACTGTAACTTATAGCATAATAATACAATAATAGCAGTATAAGTAATTTCTAATTATAACTTGGCCGGGTGTTGGTGGGGTTAGCAAGACAGCAGGAGACTTGTCATCACAGATCAGACTCTACAGCTCAGGGCAAAATACCTGCTGAAAGACAGAGAGAGAGAGACAGAAGAGGCACAATACTACAGGAAAGGGAGAGATATTGGAGTTAATAACATATATTTATGGGATGAATCCGATACTACAGTAGAGAGAATGACTCAATGCATCATAGGAGATCTCCGGCAGTCTGGAGCCTATAGCAGCATAACTGAGGACAGTTTCAAGCCCTGAGCCAACTAACCTATAAGCTTTATCAAAGAAAGTTTTAAGCCTACTCTTAAAAGGAACACAGAGGGTGTTTCTGCCTCCCCGGACCCAGGCACACAGGAAGGTTCCACAGTAGAGGCCACAGTCAACTGAGCTCTGCCTCATTCAACTCTGGAAACTCTGGGAACCGCAGTAAGCAGCGATACTGGGGCGCCTTGGGAGTCCTAGTGGGATTGTAGGGGACTATGAGATCTTTAGGTGGGGATGGGGCCTGACCATTACAGGGCTTTTGTACGTAGGAGGGGATGATTTTTTAGTTCAATTCTGGTTTGACTGGGGAATGACCAGTAGCAGAGGCTAACTGGGAAATATGATCTCTTTCCTAGTTCCTGCTCCAGTGACCCGTTGCGGCATTTTGGATCAGCTACCCAGGTCTTTAGAGACTTGTTGGGGTAGCCTGATAATATTAGTTACGAGTAGTCCAGCCTAGAGTAACAAGTGCATGGACTCATTTTCTGCATTTTTTGGGACAGAAATGTCTAATTTTGGTGATATTACACAGGTGAAGAAGGCAGTCCTAAGTTTATTTTATATGAGTTAAAGGACATATTATCCTGATCAAGGTAGCTCGATTCTTTACAGTGGAGCTGGGGCCAGGGTAATGCCATCTAATGTAACACATCATTAGAAAATGCTATTTCTAGTGTATTTCAGGACCAATTATAATGACTTCCAGTTTTATCTGAGTTCAGTAATAAAAATGCTTGTCATCAAGGTTTAATGTCCCTAAGACAAACCTGAGTTTGGCTAGGTGATAGGTTTCATTAGGCTTCATAACAATGGAAATTTATGGAGTGTTTCCTGATAATGTTGCGAGGGAAGCGCCATACAAAGTGAAAGGACTGGTCAAGCACTTGTGCAATGAACTCCATGTCTAACTTTTGTGTACATGGAGGGTGTAGTTGTTAACATGTACAAACTAGAGCCTATCAGATGAATGGGACTTAAACCAGTTTAATTACGGTTCCTTTACCAATAAGGTAACCAGTCTCTGTAAAGAATGGTGGTCAGTATTATCAAAAGCGGCACTGAGATCTAACAAGACAAGTACAGAAACAAGTCCTTGTCTGATTATATATCAGGAGGTGTTTGTAACTTTTACAGAGTGCTGTCTCTGTGCTGTGGTAAAACTAAATCCTGACTGAAAATCCCTCAAATGAAGCTATTATCCTGTGATACAACTGTTTTTAACTGCTTTTCCTAGGATTTTTTGGAAGAAAGGGAGAGTTAGATATAGGTCTGTAGTTGGCTAATAAAGTCTGGATCTAGGTGGGCTTTTTTAGGAGAGGTTTGATTACAGCTGTTTTGCTCGACTGTGGCACATAACCTGTTGCAAGGACAGATTTAACATATCTAATACAGGACTGCAAATTAAAGGGCAGAGGCTTCCTTAAGCAGCCTGGTTGGGATAGGGTCTAGAAAGCGACAGTTGAGTTTAGATGCTGAAATAACTGATGTGAGCTGGGGGAGGTCGATGGGAGAAAAGGAGTCAAGGTTGGGTTTTACATTTAGGTCTATGGATCTGTATT
>BRZM01001476.1:73597-84518 GCA_033238685.1 Lates japonicus
CTCCTCTTGAAGATGTTCCCTCAATTTTTTATCGTTTATTATTGCTTTTATTGGAACATGTGCGTTTGATGTGAGACATTCAGTGTCCTTCCATCTTGCACTATAGGCAGGATTGCATAAATTCCACAAGGTTTTTAACTGTGCAGCCTGATAGTAGCTCTTAAGACATGGTAGGGCTAGTCACTCTTTATCTCTAGGCAGTTGAAGAGTCTTAAATCTTATTCGGGGTCTTGTCCCCCGCCAAATGTATCTTGAGATGACTTTGTCCCATTCTGTGAAATCTTTGTCTGTTACTTCTACTGGTAGGGTTTGGAATATATATAGTAACCATGGAAGTACATTCATTTTAATTGTTTCCACTCTTGAGACCAAACTTGTGAAGGGGATTAAATTCCACCTTTCCATATCAGATTTGATTCTTGATATTAATACATCATAATTTAGAGATTTCAATTGAGACAAATCTTGCGGCAAGTTTACTCCCAAGTACTTCATGAATTTTGAGTCCCAATTAAACCTAAAACTCTCTCTAATTTCCCTATCTGGGACATAATTAAATGTGAGAATCTGGGTTTTCCTTACGTTCAATTTGTAGCCCGAAAATAGACCAAATTCCTCAAGTGTTGACATTAGTGCTGGAGGAGACCTAGTGGGATGTGTTAAGTATATTAATACATCATTTGCGAATAATGCTATTTTCTGTTCATCTCCCTTAATGTTGATACCATTTATATTTTCATGTTGTTTTATCCATTGACTCAGGGGTTCCAAATAGAGAGCAAATAGGAGTGGGCTAATTGAACAGCCTTGGCGACACCCACGCTCCAATACAAAAGAGTTTGAAAGGTTTCCGTTAATTTTAATCCTGGCCGTTGGTTTATTATACAAAGATTGTATAGTCTTGACAAACGTTTCATGAAATCCAAATCGCTCCAGCACCATATATAAGAAATCCCACCTGACAGAGTCGAATGCTTTTTCTGCATCCAATCCTAATATTATTGCTTCTATTCGCTTTTTAATAATGTTTTGTATAATATGTAGTGTACGTCGGATACTGTCTTGTCTGTCTCTGCTTTATAAAGCCCGTCTGGTCCTGATGAATTATGTCTGGTAAAATTATTTCTAAGCGTCTAGCTAAAATAGCGGTGAATAATCTATAGTCCTGGTTAAGGACACTAACTGGTCTATAATTAGAGCACTCCATTTTGTCCTTCCCTTCCTTCGGGATAACCGAAATGTAAGCTTCCCTCCAAGAGTTTGGGATTTCTCCCTCTTTTAGCACCCAATTAAATGCATTCTTTAACAGGGGGATCAATGGTTCTCTGAGCACTTTATAAAACTCTGAGGTGTATCCATCTGTGCCCGGTGCCTTGTTTATCTTCAGCTTTGAAATAGCTGAGTTTATTTCTTCTGCTGTGATTTCCTTTGTCAGAGCTGAGTTCTGGGCCTCTGTCACCTTATGTAAATTTAAGGAATCCAGCCATGTGGCTATCTGATGCTTATTATTTATTTTTGGTTGGGAATATAGATTTTTATAGTATGATTCAAAACATTTATGTATCTCTTCTGTTTTATATTTTGGTAAATTTGTAGCCGAGTCCCTAATTCTGTAGATGTTATTATTTGCCATTTGCTTTTTTAATCTGTAGGCCAGCAGTTTTGTAGATTTACTTCCTGCTTCGTAGTAACTCTGCTTCATGTACATAAGTTTTTTTTTAATCTCTTGTGCTAAGATGTCATTTATCTCTGTTTTAATCCTTTTGATATCTTGGTTTATTCTCTCGTCCACATTTTTTTAATGTTCTTTTTCCAGTTTTTTAAGCTCTGATTCTAATTGATTGAGTTTTTGCCTTTTCAAATACGTTGATTTAGCAATTAGTTTTCCTCTAATCACAGCTTTACACGCATACCACAGTACTAATAGAGACACCTCACCATTATCATTATCCCTTACATATATCTGAATTTCTTTGGTATACTCTTCCTTCAATTGTCCTTTTAATACATTTATATTT
Source organism: Lates japonicus (assembly GCA_033238685.1). NCBI lineage: Eukaryota > Metazoa > Chordata > Actinopteri > Centropomidae > Lates > Lates japonicus. The sequence continues at coordinate 75,616 of BRZM01001476.1, forward strand.
AGCCTCCAAAGTGTTGATTTTGTTTCTTTTGACATAGCCAGAGTCATATATACTGGACTATGGTCTGATATGTCTCTCATTCCAATTTCCACTTTTCAATCCTATAACTGTCCTTGCTGAACATGAAAAAATAATCTATCCTGGAGTATATTTGATGTGGTGCTGAGAAAAATGTATAGTCTATCCCCTTAGGATTTAATTCTCTCCAAACGTCAATTACCCCCAATTCTGTCATTAAGTTTACAAACTTCCTATTAATCCCTGGTTTCCGTGTACCACTGGCTGAGCAGTCAAGCTTTGGGTTTAGTCTGATATTTAGGTCCCCTCCCCAAATCATAATACCCTCCCCCTCTGATACCACTTTATCAAACAGTTGCCTGTAAAATACCCAGTCTGAGCGTGGGGGGGCATACACATTGAGAATGGTGACCAATTCACCCTCTAGTCTCCCCTTAATCAGTACATATCTTCCTTGTTTATCTGGTATTTCTAAAAGTTTTTCAAAAGTAATTTTCCCTGATACCATAATGGCCACTCTTCTTCTATGACCTGTGTTGTAAGATGAAAAAAATACCTGGTTAAACCCATTTTTTTTTTGTTTTCCATGTTCTTTCTCTGACAGGTGCGTCTCTTGCAATAGAGCAACTCCGATCCCTTCCCTTCTCATTTTACCTAGTATCTTGGACCTTTTAATTGGGTTAAGTATCCCATTCACATTATACGAAGCTATTTTTAGTAATTTCTTCTGGGTTGCCATATTCACTCTTTACCTTCTTTCACTCCATGCATGTCCCTTATGCTACAACAATGGCAAACTGCCTTGAACAAAACAAAACCACAAACCCAAACATTCACCAAAAAACTGGTGATGCCCGAAACCACTTCCATGTGTGGGGTCTGCATTTCGACCCTGAATGAGTCCTGATGGAAAGTCTGCTCTGAGGGATAACCTCTTCCTTCAAAGAGAAGAGGGCCCTCTGTGCTGCAGTCAGCTTTGTCCATACTGTGCAACTCAAAAGTAGCCCCAACTTTTTTTAAATATATATATATAGAGAGAGGTAGATATAGTCTGTCAGAATAACCCAAGCTAATTAAATCAAAACAACTTAAAGAAGAGGGGGGCCGTCTCTCACCTTAATGCTTCTAAGTATACAGTCCAAGTTTGAAAAGGGCTGCTCAATCCTCCTTTTGAGATCACTTGACCATCATATCTTGTCTTAGTTCCTCCTAAAGGCTTTAAGTTTCTGTTTAAATCCTGGATCTATCTCCCTGGGTGTTTGGCTCTTCTCTGCTCGACTGACCTGCCAGGTTAGGCGCTTGATCGTCTCCAGGCCGCTCTCCGTAGGTTTCACCAGCGTCACTTAAAACCCTCTCCTCGCCATGTCCGTAGTCGCCTCTTCAGCTGTGTTGTAAACGCGGATCTCTCCCTCGTAGAACACCCTTGATTTCGCTGGGAATGGTGTTTGGAAGCGTATTTTCTTCTCTCTCAAAACTTTTTTTGCCTCTGTATATTCTTTGCGTTTTTTCAATACATCCGGAGCGTAATCATGGTCGAGAAACACCTTTCTTCCCTCGTACTCAAAACCTCTTTTCTGCCACGCGATCTTTATGATCTCTTCTTTGTTTCTGAAGCTCATGAATCTCACCACTATGGATCTCGGTGGGGAGTCCGGAGGGGGACGTGACGCTAGGGCCCGGTGAGCTCTCTCAACTGAAGGTGAAGAGACGGTAGCCCAGCTTCTCCCGTAGAAGCGTCATAAAATCAATCATAGACCTGGCGTTGTCCTCCGCTCCCTCTTTCACCCCATGAATCCTGACATGTTTTCTCCTGATCCACCAACTTGTTTTCGAAACTGTCTGTAGCTCCAGTTCAAGTGTATGCCCTCAATAAAGCTGCAGACGTCAAGCCTCCATTATCCGCCCTCAGCATTGTCTATCCTGTTATTTGCTTCCCGAGCTCTTCTTTACCCCTTGAGAGTGTCTGTGTTTTCACGGCGGAAATCACGTAGTTCGAGTATTGCCTCCAAATTCTGCTGGCTTAATGAGTGAATGCCCTCTTTTCCACTGCTCGGCTCGGGCTTCCTCGATCGTGCCGCCCGCCTGGCTCAGTGGTCCTCTCCCGCTAGCTCTGACACCTATATTGTTCGTCAGTTCTCGACGTTTAGCGATGCAAAATAGACGCATGCCAAAGTACTGGCACACCCCCAAAAATGAATTAAGGTGGGCTATTCAGGTCTGTCCTGACCTTGGGAGATGTGCATACTGGTTTTCATGCTCAGAGAAACAAGCTGAATACAGTCTTTTATTACAGAGTCACTGTGAAATATGTAATGTATGTTAATCCATCTGGGACTGGGAGAGGAGAGCCAGGTTCTGAAGGGACAAATGCTGGTGCTAGGAGAGAAGGAGACAGAAAAAGAAGAGAAGGGAGGAACGTGTCAAACAGGACAATTTGAAGGAGACCAGACGAGAGGGAGAAAGAGACATTGGAGAAAATGATAGAAAGGTGACAGGCAGAAACAGGCAGACAGACACAGCCCATGAGGGAAATAACAGATATGAGAGTCAGATATGTGATGGAAAATAAGGGCATTACTTCACACTGCAGCTGAAAGCTCTCCATTTTGATTTTTTCTGATCTGATATTTTCAGTCAATGATGCAAGAGCAGGCTGACATCTGATGTTTTTTCCTTGTTTGAACCTATGAATCAGGCAAAAATCAGGCTCTGATCATGTGACAGGTATTCAACATGACAGCACTGCCATGACGATATTCAGTAGCATTTGTAATTCACCTGAGAGGGTTGACATACTGTTATGTCCATCTTGTTTGGCTGAGATAGATTTAGCAAGAACTTTTTAAGAATAAATAGAACATTCATACTTTTAAATGAAAAGCTGAGCAGACAATGGTTGAACGTGACTCTTTGCTCAGTTCAGTGCTAATTGAGCCGATTTTGCTGTTACAGGCCCAATCATCAGTTCATTCCCATGAATGAAAAAAGTGGTGACTTAACTTTTGCATCACATATTTGAACACCGACTAACAGCAAACTGTCCTGACAGTACTGACCACCAGTACTGACTGGAACAGAGGACCGTGGAGTCCAAAAGTAGGGAAACTATTGAAGCCTAACTATTGCCCAAACTATTGTAGGACCTCCACAAGATGTTGGAAACATTCTTTTGAGATTCCTAATCCAAGGTGGTATGATTCTCCTCAAGGTTTGAAGTGTTGTGCATTGCGAGATGCTTTTTCAGCTCATCACATTTGTAAAGAGCAGTTATCTGAGTTACCATTGCTAAGTCAGCTCCGCCCAGTCTTGCCACTCTCCCTCTGACCTCTCTCATCAACTGTTTCAAATATCAAACCAGCCTATCTGGACCAAAAATCACAACATCAAATTTTTTTCTCTATTCTGATGTTTGGTTGCGGACATTAGGTGAAGCTGCTGACCCAGCCATATCCTGCAAACTTAGATATTCCTGAGATGCCGTGAAAACCGATATAACTCGTTAATAATTGACATAATGTCTGGTCTGTATGCATCGCTATTAACCCGCGTTTTAGTTTACAGTTATCCTTAAATTGTTAATTGTGACAGGGGGACTGGGGTTTATGATGATTAAATTGGCTTGCTCTAAAGTGGAGGAACATGAGACAGAACGCTTAAAAATCACATAGCTGGACCTAATATAAGGAACCTCGTGTCTTAGGCCAAATACTTAAACTGACTGAGAAGGAAAGTAGGATTAATTATAATGTATGTGATGATTTTTTAGCAGTGATATTGTATATCTTAGAATTGATGGAGCAGCTATTCCAGAAACAAACCAGATACATGAGCAGCCTATGGTGTGAACACAGACACAAAGCGCTTTACGGAAACACAGCTCTAAGGCTCCAGTCACATCACCAGCTAACACCAGCCCTTCCTGTCTCCACCTATTGAGTGGGCGAAAGTGAGAGGCTACTGGACCGCACCAGTAGCCGTGGCATCAGGTGGCCTTTTTTCTTCCCAGGGTTACAACATACGATCCTTTCCTGCCGTCCTTCCTCCCTCATCTCTCCCACAACTGATCAGCATGCATGCTGTCGCGCACTGTCCGCCTGCCAAGAAGAGTGAGGGAGAGGATACTCTGTCATCTACGGCTGCCATGATGACTTTGAGGAGCCCAGTCGTTACCTCCCATTCCCTCTCACCTCACCCTCATCCCCACACTCGTAATCCTGAAGCTGTCAGTGGGCGGAGAGTTATGCTCTGACCAGGGAGAGGGCATTTTGTCATAGAGATGAAAAGTGGGGAAAAAGAATGTGGGCAGCAGAGGCCTATAAACTTGTTTTATGGCATTGCAGCAAGGCGCTTCCATGGAGCACATGCTTTTAATTAATGATACCCCCACCTGACCCTTCGCTACTTGGTGCTGTACCTACAACAGCTGGAGTGCATTGAGCCTCAAACAGAGAACTGCCATGGCACTGCATGAACTTAGTGCATCCATCCTTGAACTGAACAAATGAAGCATAATTTATGCCTGCAATATTTGCCTATTATTCGCAGTATGATCATCCCTTCAGTTGTAATAAGTTATCAAAACTTTCAGGGCAGAATCATTATCGTGCTGGGAAAATTGCTCTTTATTCTAATCTGCATGTGCTGTAAAACTGAAGCTTTTGACCTTGATTTATCTCATTTATCTGACAGAACTCAACATTGTTTTTCTCATTTTAACTGTAACCTGTTTAATTCCCTGGATGTTATCATTCTATATATGAATAGTGCTTTATTATCATAAACAAGTACTTTTGACAATACAATGTGGAATGCATTGTGAATGCATAGCTGTTTGTCAGACAGGATATGAAAAATACATGGGATCCAGGTAGGGAAAGTGCAGGCTAACATCAAAGCCATCACACAAAAGACAGGAAGACTGGCCGCATGAAAGATTGATGAGGCACTTAAAACTAAGATTAAAAAAGTATAGAAGAAAACAAAAAGGCACTTTTATAACTTATCATAAAGAACAGAGGGGCTTCTCTTTCACAAGATAACTCCTGAAATATAGATTATTGGATTTGCGACCTGAAATGACCTGGTGTGCTGTATCAAGACTGTCGCTCTCAGCTGTGATGGTCCTTGATAGAGGGTCATGTATTATGTATGCTAGAGCACAAGGAAGTGGGAAGAGTTCCCTGCCCTTCATTGTTTTATTAATCCTTCAGCATTTGATCTTAGACCTTTGGCCTGGGATCTTTGATTCTGTAGAGGGGGTATAAATGATCGAAAACAATATGATGACGGGGGGGGGGGGGTATTTGCTTTCAGTCGATGATAGTTCTGTCCCTCACAGTGGTGCAGCAAAAGCTTTCCAAACAATTAGAAAAGTCTGTCATTGATTGGACACATATGAGTCTCTGTTGGCATAAGATAGAGGCTTATTGCTGCAAGGGGCTTCTTTTAAAGTGTTCAGACAGTTTGGTGCCTGGTGTGTGAAATCTGCGATATCAATACTGAAATCTGAGTCTCTCTCTCTCACTCTCACGCTCCTTCTTTCTCTCTCACACAAACACTCACCGGGAGATGTAGGTAGGGTTAGATCTGTACCTGGAGCTTGAAATGTTGCTTAATTTTACTCGAGCTCTATTTGAAGCTAATTGTTGTAACTGTGAAATAGAGAAGCAAATATTTCCCAGTTAAAGAATTTTTAGCCAACCCAACAAAATGGTTCTAGGGATGGCAATGAATGCATGTTGGTCAGTCAGTCCACCTCTTTGGTCCAGACTGACATATCTCTGGATTGCCATGAACTTTAGAACAGACACATGGTCCCCAGAGGATGAATTCTAGTGACTTTGGTGATTATCTGTCTTTTCCTCTTGTGCCAAAAGCATGTTGACATTTTTGTTTTTTAGTGTTTAATGTCTGCTAGGATTGAATTGATTGCTATGTTTGCACATTTTTTCCCTCAGAATAAATATATCCTCAACTCTTAGATGGCTTGCCGTTAAATTTGGTACACACATTCAGTCTGCTTGAAAGTAAATTGTAATTACTTTGTGATTCCTTGCCTTTTTTTTTCTAGCATCATTATCCAATATGACAAATTTTAGATTTGTCTACCAGTTTGGGTTGTGTCCAATTACCTGCAAAACTAACAACATTCCTGTCAGCCTCTATTGTACTTTGCCTCTAGTTCTGATTAGCACATGCTAACATGCTAAACTAAGATAGTGAGCATGGCAAACATTGCACTTGCTACACATCAGCAGCTTACCACTTATCCCTGTGAACATGTGATCATTTTGGACATCAACATTTAGCACAAAGCACTGCTGTGCCTAATAACAGTCCTGGTCTCTTGGTTTTGTCTATTGCTGTCCCCAGTTAATCCCCCACTGGCAGGTCCTCCCCATCTATTACTATTAAAATCCTGTCTGAGATTCATCTTTTCACAAGTGCGTTTAAGTTCCAATGATTCATGTAACTACATAATTGTTTTTGATTTTGTCTATTATACTTCTTTTTAGCTAATTAGCCACTTATTTTATTTATTATATATTTTTTAAATGTATTTAATTTCTCTTTGAAACACTTTGGCCAACATTTGTTGTATTTAAATGTGTTCTATAAATAGATACAATGACCGACTTTAAATCAGCTTTGAATTATTAGCTGTAACAAATTCATTCCGAGAGCCGAACATACAGAAGAAGATCTATACTAAATATTTATATGCATGGCATTAATGAAATTGCATTTTTGAAATGCACCGCTTTAAGTTCTTGGTGCATTTCACATGACATCACGCTGCTGGAAATATGCTGCTGTGCATATACAGTACATACAGTGGCCTGTGTGTGTGTGTGTGTGTGTGTGTGTCCACGCTGCCATCATGCTATGTGTATGTTAATCCCCTTGAGGGTGGAATTAGTCATACTAATAACAACTTTTTAATTGCATCAGATGGCAGAGAGAGGGAGATAAAAAAGCAGTTATCCAACAGCTAAAGCTGGAATGCAGATCATGTATCTTTAATGAGCTCATGGTAAGATCAGACATCGAAAAGGGCTAAACATCTCTGGGATATTTAGTTCCTCTAAAAGCCACAAATGAAATGAACAAATGTTTTGGGTTATGAAGTAAACAGCAGTGGTGGCAACATCAGCGCACAGTGGTGACTCTGGAGGCAGGGAGGTTTGGCTGACTGTGACCTTTAGATGGCTTTTATATCACACAACAGGGGCTCCACTCATGTGGGGCTATTTCCAAAGGCTGAGTTTTACAACAGAAAGTATTTGAAAGGATACGAGAACACAAAACACACGTATGTGTTTTTAATCTAAGTTCTTTTGGAACTACACACACACACACACACACACACACACACACACACACACACACACACACACACACATCAACAATTCTGCAGGTCCTGAGAGAAGTAAAAGGGCATTCATTCTATTTTCAATATAAACATTGAACTCACAGCAAGTATTCAGAGAACCTAAAAAAAAGAGGAAATATGTAGAGGTTGTACAAAGATGTAGTCCTGTAACTTGAAGGTTGTGTGTACAGGAAGACGCCCATGAATAATAAGCAATTCTGAATTGAACTGTACTTCCATTTCCTTTCACTCATGTTCTTTCAAATGTCAACAGTGTGTGTGTGTCTGTGTCTGTGTGTGTGTGTGTAAGACCAAAGAACAGTGTTCTCAAGATTAAAAGTAAAACATGGCTATGTTTAATATTTAAAATACTGAAAACTAGGACTGGCTGCCTGATGGCACAATAAAGACAAAGATAATACAATGCTTTTTCTTCTTCAAACATTTTCTTGGACTTGAAGTCTTAGTAACTGCTGCAGTTATTCCCCCATTTATGAATATATTAATGCTTAAGCTTCAGTATACTGTACTGTACATGGAATATAATCATGGGTTACTTAACTTATAGTAATTGTTGTCTTAAAGTGATATTCCACCTAAAATGTATATTTTGAGTATGAAACACTCACTACCCTGTAAATTTGAAAGGTGGATCTAAAGACTCTTTTGTTTGTGTCTTAAAAGAAAACTGTGGCTGTGATCAGTTATCATTGCAGAAAACTGATCAAAACATCCATTAAAATTCTCTTCTCGCTTCTGCTGAGTAATCCACCTTTCCTTTGTGCATCCGTTCACTCAGTATGTCCCAGACATTTCACCAAAATATGAGCTGAGCTCATGAGAGGGATTGTGTGTTAGTTTGTGCGTGTTCAAACAACAATATGTTCTTTCATTGGTCAAGAGAACTGCTTTATTGCAGCTTCTCTGTTTTGGACCATACTGGTGCATAGATGGAGAATGGAAGTGGATTATACTGGTTTAATTAAAGGTTTCAATGTGAAAACGTTGATATATGTTGTAATATCCCTTTAATTCTTATGTTTTAATAAAATTTAATGTATAAACAGGGATTATATTTCAATGCCAAATATCAGTCAAATATTATGGTACATCAGTGTATGTATGGTTTTGTGGGTGTTCATGTACAGTTTGTAAACATGCATGTGTGCATGCATGGCCATGGATGTATAGTAGGTGCATCTGCACATATGTGCTTGAATATGTGTATTTATGATTACACTTGTGAGACTTTCTTTGGATTAAAAAGAATTATATAATCTTAGTGATAAAGTTGTTCCATAGGCAACAAAAATATCTCCAGGATATAATGCTACTGCTTTCTTTGGTATAATCAGAAACATATGTGATCACTTTGACCTAGATGAAACAATTTCAAACAGCTGCTAAGCCAGTGGGTTTGTAAGTTCTCTATCAGCATGAGCACAAATATATAACCTTTTAAACAAAGGCTCACTTGCTCTGCCTCAGGCTACACTTGCCAGTTTGCTTTCTT
>BRZM01001477.1:0-10015 GCA_033238685.1 Lates japonicus
AAAAAAAAAGCAAATGCAGTGAGAGGAAACTGAACCTGACCTCTAAAAATCAAAAACAAATCACAGATGGCGGATACAGACTTGCATTATATTTATATTTTAGGCATGTCACTGATGCTTTTATTTACACTGACTTGCACACACCTATAGGACCTGTAGAGAACTACAAGAATGTCTTCAATTTGGTTCCATTTAGATTCAAAATTGACTCCTGATTCACCAAATGGAAAAAAGGGGGGGGGGGGCATTATTTTCAGTCTCTTACTCTAGTGCACTGTGTCCTGCACCACTCAGTCATGTTTTTATTCCACTGAATTGCAGTAGGAAACACAACTGGCCCTTAAGCTAGCTGGTCCTGATGAAAGGAGAGAGTGTGGGAGCAGGCAGCTTTTTCATTTGAAAAAGTTAACTGCAATAACATGGAGACTTGTTACAGTCTTCTGGCTCAATAATGAAATCAAAGCGCAATATACAGACCACCACAGTGGCTAAATATATTTTGCAGAAAAACAAGTTGATGTACATGTTCCAAAGCAAGATTGGAAAAAACACCCACACTAGCACTGCTATATGCAGGTGTTGTGATATGAACAGACTATTGCAGGGGTGTAATTATCATATATGGGTAATGCGTCTGCATTAGGAGCCCCACAGACAGGCCTTTCTCTATCAGTTCATTTCATCTTACCACTATCGTATCAAAAGAGCTTGAGGATTACACTATCTGGTAAATGGTAAGTATTTATAATACTGTGTGAGCCAGGTCATCTGCTCCATGGTGTCCTTGATGTCATTCTTTCACCAAATATATAACAATACAATAACATGAGTGTTGAACAGACGAGCATATAGTTCAGTGATTTAACTCCATGTTACATTCCTAAATTTAGTTTAAATAAAGATTCATAGAGGATTTTAAGTTTGAAAGAAGAAGAAATGTACACGCACGGAATTCTAGGTTATGATTCATTGTGATGGGCAGAGCCTGCTTTGACCACCCTGCACTGGGACCCAGTGCTGACTTGTTACACCACTGGACTGTGGACAGTTTTTTCACCTGATGATAGCTGGCTGGAAGGTTTGTAAAATGGGTCAGTGTATGATGCTTATCTGGCTTTTTTGAAAACATAAGTGCTAGAGTTTGGTGCTTCATGTTAATAATGCTAGACTTTGGGTGATGGCTTTCAACGTATTCACAATTACTTGCAAAGTTAGTCATTATTAAATTCAAATGTCTAAACTGCATTCTTTGAAGATAAACTTTAAGTAACTGTGCGCTGCACTCAACCCTTGAGTCATTAGTTTAATACATCAATCAATTTTCAGATGATTCAGAATCACAGAAAACAAAAATGTTATTTCTGTGTGATAAAAATTTTCCATCACCACCATTTTTAGTTACTGAACAAAAGAAGCACTATAATTTAGCAAATATTGAGATGCAAGACAATGTATTTGTTGGTGTTTTGTGATGTTATTCTGAAAAAATATTATTGTGTTCTACAACTCTACATCACCTGCAGCACTAGCTTATCTAAGAGCTGTCATATTTCCCCTGGTAGTCTTTACTGAGCAGGATTGTGATTAAAAGATGTGTTCTTTAGGGTCAGGACTGATAAAAGAAATGGATGTTACATCATTATTTATAGCTCTGCCAGATGTTTTGAGAGATAGGTCTCTGTACACTTCAAATCCAGACAAATAGCCACAAATATAACAAGAGACAATGTTGACATTGGAGAAAAAAAGAGCTAGCCATGTGAATCCTGAGGCCTCTCTGAAAATGCGATAATAGGAACAAATGGACTTGTGACTTGGAGGACACCTTATTCCTTTTGGAGGACACATTTATGACTCCGTTGTAATTCATTTCCCAAGGTGAAGTGCAGATCAGTAAAATATCACACAGGCTAGAGGATAGGGGCTGGTTGGTGCCTTTGAATTGTCACTTTTTGATTTGTGAATCCTTAGAGAAGCCCAGAGGGGACTTGCATTCATTTACGCATTATTCTGTTGTGATGTATTTTGTCTTTTATCCACGCATGAAATGTCCAATATGCCTGCTTCCCTGGGAGGAATGATGGATAATGGTTGTCAAACCAGGGTGACGCATGGGGCCTGCGGTAAACTCTGTCACTAGCCTGTATCATCCTCAGCTCTCCAAGGTGGCTGCTGCAGATCCACATCACTCACTAATGTTGAGTTAAAAATGACAAGGCTGACATTAAAACCCTCACAGCTAAGTTTGGTGGATATTGGCTGTCTGTGCTCCAATAATCAATGATTTACTCAAGGCCTGAGCACATTAAAGCTGGCTCTAACATGCAGTCAGGCTTTAGAACTGCAGTACATTTACATTTAGCTGAGCTAGAGCAATTTACAATGTGAAAACAGGTTTGGGCTCAGCCACCCAACCCTATTTTCTCCCTCTTCAAAAGGAACAAACAGCATTATTGAAAACATTTTGACCAAGTTAACATGCCACATGTAGTACTCACTAAGCCAGTCAGTAGCATAATTTAAACTGAGTTTTATTTCATCATTTTTCAGCCAACTGTTAGTGTTTTTATATTAAAATCACTCTTTGCTCTTCCTTAAAAGTTAAAATATTAGTCAAGTTAAACTTTCCCATCAAGTCCTATCATTATCCGATCAAATGTGATTTGGGGCATCTGGACAACCTACCCATCATATGAAACCACACCTAACCATTCATTGTTGTAGTCAGCAGAGCAGTACATTGGAGGAAGCATATGCTTGGACATTAGTCAGCACTCACTTTCCAAAAAAAAAAGAAGTGTGATTGTGATTTAATTTATTCATTTCTTCCTCATCTGACACCTCCTGATCTAACAACGGTGAGGGAATTATGTGTGGAGGCCAGCAGTCCTTTACAGCTCAGATGTGCTTAACGACATCCATTTTTGAGTGATCCAATCATATTTGAAGGATGTGATTTAAATCTCCCTCATAAATATATTCCACCCACATATATCAAATCACTCAGAAATACGTCACATCATGGAAGATAAAGACACTAACTGCTGCCTCGCTGTCACTTCAACTTGTAAGCGTTATGTTTCAGGCTGAATCTGTGGCCTAACATACTGGACGTGTCACGGGCTCTAGTGCATTTTCTTTTCTATTTGGGCCCTCATGAATCAATTTCAGACTTTCAACACGGCACTATAAACGCAAATTGAACAACTAGGCTTTCAGTGATGTATTGTGGTTGAAAAAGACAGGTTGTCATGGAGACAGATGCTACATCCTCTTCTCATCCCTCCCTCTACATCAAGTTCATCAACGTCAGACCTGCTTTTCCTCACCTGTCCACCAGTCGTCAGTAGTGAGCTTCATCGGCCCCATGACCCCAGTATAGAGGATAACTTACAGTTGTCACTTTAGTGTTCCAGCCTTCATTATCAGTTTATGACCATCTACCAGCTGCTTGCCTGCCTCAGCCCTCTAAAACTGTTTGTCTGTGATCCAGTGTTACAGGTCTTATTCTCCACATTTGATGGAGGCTGGAGAGGTTGCTGCATTGGTGTGAAATCAAACACAGGACTTGCCATTTGAGACTTCTACCACTGATGCAATAATGCTATCTTTTGATTGAATGGACAGGAGGTATTAACTGGTCCTCTAGAGGCTCCTTTTCCTTGGTGTAGTCACACATCCTGCACTGCTGATAGTTACGCCACTGGGCAGAGTGCTCCTTCACTTCCTGTGAGCTGCCCTTTTCATCTCTGTATTTTTGTTACAACGGAAATATACCCACTTTGACAAGCTAAACACAGCCTGCCAGGGTGCTGTCAAGTCATTGTTTAATTTTGGCAGCAGCATGCTCTAGGGACATGGACATGAACTGGTATGCCTGTGCTTTGACCTCAGCCCTCTTTCTGTGAGACCAGTCTGACAACATTTTACAAGAGTCAGTGAAAGATAGAGAAACACTGGTGGTTCTTAAGCTGTTCCAATGAACAAATGATTCGTTTTCTTAATCTGTCTGCTCTGTGTGACTCACAAAGAAGGCACCTTAATGATGCAACCACATCAGGTTTTATAGCATACTTCATCTGGCCACAGTTGAAGAGACTTGTACAAAGAACAACATACCAGCGAAAAGAACATTGAGATTGCATATCCCTTGTTTAACCATCAGTAAACCAAGAAAGACAAGACAAGCAAGACATTGCTTTGTTTTCATGGGGCACAGGTCAAAAAGGCTTGAAAAATGTGTGGCATGGTTTTTATCAGCTGTGATTTAAAACTAATTAAACTGTTAACCAGAATTATGCTGCATGTTTCTTGATATGCTTTTTAAATGCACCCCTGTGAGCCTGTTCCATCATAGTATAACTGTTGGGCTGTCTAATTATTCTCATTCATGAGAACTAGCGATCAGAGATGTGTGGTTGTAATGCATTATTCAGCAGATGGAATAATTCATATCAAGAACTCAGGTATAAAGCAACAATCACCACATTAGGATATGGATCTGTGAAACACAGAACGTCTTGGCATGCTTGTGATGTCAACCACAGCCTGTATAAGCCTATACATTTAATTGATGCATTCCTTCCTCATCAAAGTATTAATGCTGCACCATTAGTCAGTCTCCCAGTTTTTGACTCGCTGCCCTCACAAACACCTCCACCCCCCTCCCCTGCTAAAATTATAATGATGCTGGTGTTAATTGATGGGCCTTGGATAATACCATGGCATAAGGTCAGGCATGCACCACACAAATTGCATTGCTTATCAAACCAGGGGTCTTAGCCCCAAGACACAGTGTAGATGAGCTTTACATAAAAAAATCATTCCTCATTAACTTATGAAAAGGGCACGTCTCACAACACCATTATGTGCCCATTAGAGAGCATGTTGTTGAGAAGAATCAATCTACTTTCTACTGTACTTGTTTAGAACATATATGAATTCTTGCCTCTTTATAAACCTCGTTGTGGTTAATTCAGCTGTTTAGATTTGGCTGCCGTATGTCTCCAGTGAGCCACAAATGCTGCAGGAGCTTTGTGTGTTTAAAAAGGGATTAACACAGAGGAAAAAGCAGTGCAGTTTTATTCAGTTTTGTTTAGGAAAAGACTGGCTGTGCAGTGTTTTTAATGGGAGCATGTCAACATCCATGTTGTCAAGAATTATCACTTTGATTTAAATTCTCTGAATTGTCTTTAGGGGAGTGATCTGTTTACCTGTCTGTGTAGGGCAGCTCGTCTGTTTTCTGCCTATCTTTAGAACTATATTTTTATCTTGTTCTCATTCTGCCTGTTTGTAAACTAAGCAGCTCATGTTTGCCTGTCTCTCAGTTGGTCTGCTTGTCTGTTTGTGACCCATCAGCCTGTCAGCGATGACTTTCCTTAGATACGGTATGAAACAAAACTTTGTTGCTCTGAAGAGTGCTCATCTGTCATTTTTGTTGATGAGCTTTCATCACTGGGAGAAGATACATTCAGATCCTAAAGTAGCAATACATTCATGTAAAAATAAAAATATAAAAAAGCTGCATTCAAAATCCTACAAGTATTATCAGCTGAATATACTTTGATAAAGTATCAAAAGTAAAAGAACTAATTCTGCAGAAAAGGTTGTAGTTGGTTGAGCTGAAGGGTCTGAAGGGTCATGAGATAATTAAAGGAAGAGGAAAAAGGAAAGAAAAGTTCTAGTAAACAAATTTGATTTAATTTTTTTTGGATTTTTATTCAAGCTTTTTGTCTTTTTCATTGGAATATTTGATTATTAAAGAATTATTTAAAAGTAAAAAAAAAAAAAAAAAAAAAATTCCTCTCCTCACCCTGAGACCTGATCCAGAGCCAGAATCTGCCCAGTCCAACCTGTGTTTACTGAATTAGATCAAAGGTTTTGCTCAGTCTCTGTGACTCAAACAGGCTGGTGAGGTGAAAGATGCAAGATACATTTGAGTTGCTGTGACAGCGCAAAGGATGATTCATTGATGATGTTCTTGAAGTGCAAGAGCCCACAGAAGTACATCAAATCTCCTCAGTTTGTGTCCAACAACATCAAAGCCTCCTCTCCTCTCAGGGATGGCTCCACTGTGAATTAATTTGGCGACAAGGGGAAAAGGAAAGGCTCTTGCACGATAAAATGCACCAAGGCGTAACATGAAAACAAAGTACTGGACTGGAAATGGTATCAAACTGAGCAGCAAAGCATGGATTTCATTGATTACTGTGTTTTTGCTTTCAACTCAAGTTACTTGGAGTTTTGAAGGGAATTGTGGCATTATAAGGACTGAGAAGTCATGAGCTTCAAATATAATGGACCCATGGCTTTTGTCTTCAGTGAGAACAGGTACAGTCGGCATTCATTCCCATTTATTCCTCTGCAAAAATCTTGGGTATTTATCGGTTCCAGCTCCTACAGCCAGTTGGAGCCCCACTGTCAACAATAGTCATCATGGAGGCAATGAAGGCTTGTTGCCTCTGTGGGGAACCTCTGCAACTCTTGGCCATCTGAACTACAAATTGCATCCATCTCCGCTCAAGCAGTACTCTAACATCTAACCCTAACATCTGACTTTGAGTTTAAGAGACTGAAGTAAAAGATATATATAAAAAATAAAGAAAAAAGTAACCAGTGTAGCATGGTCACTGGACTCCATGCTGCTTTCTACTGTATAACAGTAGATGGTGTTTTCCAGCACGTTCATGGCCTTTAACATGACACACCAGAAAAAAAGAAGAAAAAAAAAAACATAAAGGCAAACTCTACTGTATATACTCTAATCTATAAAAGGAGTCAATCATCTTTTTTAGCAGGTTTGCCCACATTTAAAAAACCTGCATACATGCACTCATTTTGGTGCAAAACAGGTAATGGAGATAGGACATTTGGTTACAGACTGTTCATCTTTAACAAAATTTATGGTGGCAGTCAATTAATATCTCTTTAATAACAACATAATGTGGTGTAGTTTCCTACGTCAAAACCCAAATAAGTGTGAACTAGCAGATAGATGGTCCAAAGAAATTATCTTGGGGAAATTAGTACAGCAGTGAAAAGGCCCCTGATGAAATGGAAGGACAGATGATATGACATATTTTGCTTTGCTCCCAGTAAGTGTGGCTAATGAGGATTTCATGTGCTGGTTTGCCAGGTGTTGTGGTTGCTCAGTTGTGCTTGGAACCATTGTAAATCTTATGAATCTTATGCATTGCAAGAATGCAACGCTTTCAAATGGGGTCAGGATTACAGTGCTTACAAGTTCAAATTAATGCCTCCCTGTGGTAGTATTCATGAATTTGAAATGAGATCATCCAGAAATTGTCTGATAGCTCTTAAATTTTGTTGAGGCAAAGCCGATCTAATCTTTTCTTATTCCTAAGCATTATGCTGAAATGCAAAAAACACAAAATCCTTCACTAGTTTTGAAAACACAATAAAGTGGACTCTTGCATTGTCAATTTTTGTTGTCTAGTACCGGTTGTCTCACCAGTTTAGCCACTTTAGACCAAGCACATCACTTACTCAGTATCTCATGTCAAAAACAGTGCAACAGGTTCCATATAAAGCCAGAGTGATCTCTGAGATTTATAAAGGAGGCAGGGCTTTTTATCATTTTGCTGCCAGGTGGCATATTGTAATGACACTGGTTACAGTAGAGTAGTCAAACAACAGCCTAATTAAAATGAAAGATCAAAGCAAATCAGTGCCAGGATGTTGTTGTCTATAATAAGGTGTGACTGACCATAACCCACTGAAAACAGACAACACCTGAGGACAGACAGATTGTGTAGACAAAGATCAGTACATGCAATATTAGGAAAAGACAGAAATCAACAAGGATTTTAATGAGATTACTTGTTAGTAGATTGTCTTTGCTCCTATAGAACAAATCAATCTGGCTTTACACATGATTCTAATAAAGGCAATTTCAGTAAGGCTGCTTTTATGGGACATAATTAACCAGACCTTTACTAACTGAAAGTCTGTCAGTCTGTCTGAGATAAGCCTGATAGCTCCTTTTGTCCTCTTGACGTTTTGAATCTGATGTTTAAATTATGACATTTAAATTATGGGGAATTATGGCCACACTGTATTTCAGATGTACTGGAATAGCAGCACTCTAATAATGAGTTATAACAAATTGCTATGGCCATTTTTAACATTTAAACACTTAACTAAAAGTTGGCTAGCGACATGGGTGAGGAGAAGGGCACAACCACAGTAATTCATTCAAACTGTTTAGGTTACAGTGGTGGAAGACGTACTCAGACCCTCAGACTCAGTAAAAGGTAGAATACAAATAACACAGAGTACACAAGTAAAAGCCATGCTTCCAAAATGTAAATTAGTACTTAAGAAATCTGCAAGTATTAGCATCAAAATAAATTTATGTTAAATGTAAATCTACTCATTCTGAGCCATTTCAGAGTAATATTTATTAAGTTACTGGATTATAATTATTGATACATTTAATGTACATCACTTTAATTTTGCAGCTGTTCAAGGTGGAGCTGGTTTTAATTACTTTATATACTGCTGGGCTTATACTGAGCTTATAAATCGGCCTTCAGGGATCATTAAGTCTGACTCTATCTGACCTAATCTATCATTATATATCACTTTAACTTATTGGCATTTGTATTATTAATGTGGCTCTAGAAAGTAACTAGTAACTAAATTTTTCAAATAAATGTGGTGGAGTAAGAGTACAATGTCTGCATCTTAAATTTGGGGAAGTAGAAGTATATAATTACATAAAAGAGAAGTACTCAAGTAAAGTACAAATACCTCAACATTGCACTTCAGTACAGTGCTTGAGTAAACATTTTTAGTTACTTTCCACCACTTTTGAGATATGAAATAGAAAATCACCATTAGGGAATATTTGGAATACTTAAAAATTCATTTAACATTTCTTTTCAAGAAACATGCAAATTGTAAAGAAATGTGATCTAAGTTTAAGGACAATTTCAAGGCTCACACATGTGACACAATAACGTCTCACACAATCTTTAGAATAATAAACATGTAAGGTGACTTTAACGCAGAAAAAATATTTCCTAAATACAATTATAAGGAGATGCTGAACAGACTTGTATGGAAAAACAGGTTATGCTGCCATGTGTAGCAATCTGTCTAAATTTACCGGGGATACATTACTGCCAGAGATTTAAAAAAATTATAATTCGGAACAGATTTTTCCAGTGGTACAGTGTGAAGAGAGCAATTAAGAGTGAAGCAAGAGAGCACAAAATCCAACAGAATCTAAGAGCATGCATAATTAATAAGCAAACTGCTGCCCTAACTTAGCTTCCACCACAGAATATAATTCATCTAATTATATTAAAGCACAGAGAGGATGAGGGTTGCAGGCTGAGTAAAAATAATTTAAGTATATCTTTCCTTCAGTACAAGAAAAAATCCCCCGACTATCTAAGGCCAAACAGGGTATTTTTAACAGGCTGATATTCATTATAAAAGCCCAGTGTTCAGACTCCAGCTCTCCAATTTGTGAACTGGTAGTTTTAGGAAATTTGATGTTAATTTACTTTACCACAGAAGTAAGCAATAACTGTCCTATAACTCTGAAACTAAAGAGGCACAAAATATTTTAACAGCATTACTTTACTTTGTTTACCCATGAGAAAGTTACAGTGTTCTGGGTTAAACCGATTAAACATTTAATTTAGTCAATAACACTCGGCTTTATCTTCTTATCCAAAACAATTCACCACAAATGAACTGGTAGACTGTTTATTTACAACAATAATAATATACCCATCTATACAGATCAATACTCTCTCAACCCCTGATGGAGGAAAGCAAAAGTATTGTTTTAACAGAAGTAGAAAAGATTTAATTTTGTTTTATATCTCTGATTCGAACTAGGATTCTAGAAATGTAGATACTATTTCAGTCAAGATCTGCGATGACCTGTTGTTGTCTGTGTTTTTCCCCCATTCCCCCACCCCCCTCTCTTTCTGTCTAAACCCAACCGGTCGAGGCAGATGGCCGCCCACCTTGAGTCCGG
>BRZM01001478.1:8785-18989 GCA_033238685.1 Lates japonicus
CTTTATGCTTGGAAGTTGTGGCGGCAGCAGTCGTTTACAGGACATGACTTTGGCAAAAAAAAAAATTGTTTTTATAGCTGGGCGCCCTCTGCCGTCTAAAGTCAGATGTTCTTGGCATATGCCATCACATCTTATATTTGTTGCCATATTTGTGCTGTGCCTTCAAATCAGCCGTTGCCAGGTCAGTACTGAATTTATTGAACCCTATCAATGAATACCTGATCAGAAAATATTGGACCCTGGAACTGAGTTTTGTGACACATTACACTCCACTCACCAGAGTGTCCCTAGCATTTCTCAACACGTAATTCAAAAATGGGGTGGATGTTAAGACTCAGTGCTTGGGACAGATCGTCAAGTACAAATTACAGCCTCAAACTGGCCATCACAATGATCGACATACTCTCTCAAGCCAGGTTAAATAAAAACTGGTGCCAGGAATTTCATTGAAGGAGGGCTGTATTGTGTGGTGGCTAGTTACCAGATTACAGGTCACCTAAATGCTCTTTTTATATCTGGCGCAGTTGGTCATCAAAAACTTTTGCAGTTGTACCATGCCATACTACAAAAGTCTAGAAGTTGGTCTGATTCTTGGGAAGTGACAGACAGACGGATTCTGGATCATAATAGATAAATAGAAATATATTTCCAACAGAATATTGGGCAATATATATATACAAAGATCATTTTCGTTATTATCTTAATGATAGAAAATCAATCAGTATTAACTGGGAGTTTCGCTCTGATTTTAGAACAGATGAAGCAGTATAATGCGATAATACAACACTCTTTTGCCTTATCTTTTAAAATTATTTAATAACACGGCTTATTTCCCAATTTACACACTAAATAGACTCACCTAATTTCTTTGACTTATTTTTATAATAATTTAGACTTATTTCCTAAATTACAAAACAATTAATCCATAGGTTCCCATTTAGGTTGGAATTAACTTCCAGTTTTCCAGTACTCTATTTTCCTGGATGCATCTTTTTATTGCTTCTCAAATCTTTTTGGATGTATTCTGCAAAGAGACAGGGAGGAGGCCATAGAGGAGGTGTATCAATGAACTATGATCTACACCAAAGAAGTTATATGGAAGAAAGTTAGAAGGCTGGGACAGGGGCACGCCTTGCTCTCTCCACACAAACCAACATTAATATTTAGGCACAGGCTTGTCACTGGTCTTGGCCAGCAGTGGTGGCAGCACTAGCACTGCTAATTAGCCGCATGTGCCCAGCTTGCAGGCCTTACATCTTTGCGCAGATATCACTTGCTTGGGGGCAAAGTAGCTTTTCTTGGGCAAACTGCCCCTTACAATAATCCTTTACTGCCACCTATTTTTTCCTAGTTTGCCAATGCGTGTTTTAGACATAGTGGAGTGTGTCTGAGGTTTTACAGTATTGCTAGACTGAGCAGATAGTTCCATTTTGATAGATTCTGTCTGTTTGCCGTTGTTTTGTCAGTGCTGCAGCTTTTATGGTTTATGCCACTGCCTCCTCTGTATCTCTCTCTCCAACACTGCCTTTCTTTTTGGCTTTCTCTGCGTCATCAGCTGTTTCTCTGGCTATACCCTTATTCCCTGACCTTACCCTTCCTCTCAATCCCTGGTCAGTCCTCTCCATTTGCTGTGCTCAGGCTATTGTTTCACACAGTGGTGATTCAGCATCCATCTATCTGGTATTGGGGAAAGGCTCAGATGTAGGGTTAACACCATCCCTCCTCTGTTTTTTTCATTTTCATTAGCTTTCACTTACAGTCGAGATCAGTATCTCTTTCAGTAAGATATGCAGGTCTAGAATGAGCTCAATGGTTTGTAGACCAATTTCTTAAGCTGATGTTGGCCTCTTGGCATTAAAGATTCGATCTGCTTACTCAACCAGTTGATATTATAGTTATTTATCCTTGGTTTTCCAGTATTTAGGTTTTTGTCAATGTCTGATATGGTTTCAGGAACTGATAAGTATGAAATGAGGGGGTGGACGTCAGCACTGCATCATCAGTATTCTCGCACAGAATGTTATAGATGCAGAGACTGACCGTTCTTGATAATTACTTGGCGCAACCCAGGCCAGAGGTTATGAAACAAATGACTGGTCAGTTAGCTAACACTTAGTTAGAATGCAAATCAAAGACCACACAAAATCTTTTAGACGTCGACTATGCGAATGCAATAAGTATTTCCCTAGGCTACTTCAGATAAATTAGGGTAAACCAGTTTTAACTTAATCTTACCACCTCCTGGGTCACTCCCAAGATACATGTAAATATAAGAGTAGAATTTTCCTGCTTATTCTATGACATAGTAGACATGTATACAAGTAGCAATGAACTAACCTTCTGAATAGCCAGTACCTTGATCTTTCAGCACTATGTAAGGTATATGTGTATGTATGGCTAAGTCAATGTGCTTATACATAGTATTCGCCATTATTTAAGCTATTCATTTGGTGTACACACAGGGTCTTATATCTGCTTGTGAAAGACCTTAATCTGCACACCAGGCTACAGGAGGCCAAAATGAACTGCAGCTCTTTTACCTCTTTTACCCTGTTGCAGAAGGTAAGCTGGGAGGCCTGAGTGTGTAACTGTGTGTCACCTTAACACTCCTGCCAATATAACCATGTACACATATAGTATATCTAAGGATTGAGTTAAAATACAAAGAGAGCAGTATTTGGTGGGGCAGGAGTATGTTCAGGCATAACCATTATAAAGGCCACACACCTACGCCCGCACCGAACATGTAGTAGGTATGCAAGGCTGAGTCAGCCCATACAGTATGAGGTCAGTTGGGCCTGGATGGTAATAATATATAAAGTATATTGATTATATGCATACTTTCATGTCTATTGTGTGTGTAGCCTTGTATGCGTGTGTGTGTATGTCGTGTGCGTGTGTAGCAGTGCTCTAGATTATCATCTCACTACTATACATACCTGGGAGTGGAGACTGCCTCACACAGAGCTCACATTACAGCCTTCAGTGTTGTTTGTGTGTGGCATGCGTGTGGCATGGCTCTGAAACCGCCATCTAACGTAGTTTCTGCCTTGGTCTTTATAAGACTCTATTGAAACTCACCATGCTTTCATCAAAGGCTACCAGATGCTCTGCCTGGCTGTTTTGTATATTTGACTGTGTGTAGAGTCATTTTATTTAACATATGCTGTGTCTGGGCATGGTATGTGCCTCGATATAAAACATGCTTAGTAAGTGCCTCAGCATGGACAAGAAAGGAGACTAGGCGGTACACCTCGGATGGTATACAATCTCTCATCTCCATCCCCTGTCCATCTATCTATGTACATGGATGTATACATATGTATCTATGAGTGAAAGAGTGAGCTAGAGAGATGGGATGTTGTCACTGGCAGCTAGTGGCATTTCCGCCCTACAGCTTCCACTATGCCATTTCCCATTCTTCCCTCCAGTCCTCAGATCCCTGTGCCCTCTTTTTGTAATTGGGGCACCCGCCTCGTTCAATCCGCTACCTGCATTCCTAAGCACAGGAGGCCCTGGCCAGCATGGCACCTCAGGCTCCAGAACAACACTTTTCCCCTATGGCTCTGCTTTAAGGTGGGGTGGGAGCAAACAGCATCATAGCTAACAAGGCTGTGGAGCCCCAGAGCAGGCCCTGGCGCCAGCCAGCCACATCCCCACTGGTCAGCCTTGTACTAATCCAATAAATGAGCTGTGCAGGAGGGCAAGTGTCACACATTCTGTGCACACACACTCATATACACACAAACTGCAGATACACACTTCAAGTTCCAAAGTTGTGACAAGCTGCTGCTAATTGTGTCTCCTCTTCCTTAGGGCTTAGAGAAATTCCTCAACCAGTGGGTGTGTGTATGGGGGTTTGTAGGTGTATGTTTGAGATTGTACGTTTTCTCATTTGTTCTGCTCCCTATTCTGTTTGTAGTGCACCACTCTGTGATGTCTTTCATGTTTCACACTGTTATCTTTTTTTTATTTTTTTTTTTATGTATCTTGATAGACTTTCACTACATTTATATTTACATTTACCTCCTGGATTAGACTTGGCTGGATGGTTGGACATACAGAGCACAGCACTTTTACATCACAGATCAGGTTTACATCCAGTGTCCTGTGTGTTGTCAGGTTTAGACTACCTTACATCTGCTCATTCATAATCCAGTAAATCATGTGCCAGGCTAGGTGTGATTCGGTTTAATAAGGGCCATCACATTCAGTACAGTAGCCAGACTTTCCAAGATTCATGTCAGTGTTGTAGACACTTGTACCAGATGTTGGACTTGTCTAGCACAGATGACACATGTTTTGGTCTTGTCTTTGCTTATTGGGTTACTGGGCTGTAACTTTTAAATTATAGTCAGAGGCAGTGAACATGGATGTGCAGCAGTGCACTTACGTTACTAACCATGTTTGGAGTGCTATAGCAGTCAGGTACCCTGTCCTTAACCTTAACCCTCACCATATCCCCATGAGATGGAAGAGACAATGCCCATTTTTCATCATTACTAACAATTAAAGTTATAGTTGATGTTGTATCTTGATTTTCCTCTGAACCATCTCCTTGGATTAAAAATGTAAAAACATTTTTAATGTAAAATGTAATACACTTTTAATGAGGAGAAAACAAAATGGTCTGAGAATGTCACCTATAGAATGAAAAATCACCCTTATGATTATGATGAAATTTAGTATTTTACATTTCCCATTGGAGGCTCACCATTGTTTTCTAGGTCAGGACTTGCTCAGCAGTAATAGTTATCAAAAGCTGATGGAAAAACCATTTCCAACATATTTAAACCCTTAAAGAGGAAACTGTTGACCGAAGAATCAACATCCTTTTCACCACAGGAAGCAGCAGGCTTTATGGGAAATGTGGACTTCATTTACTGAAACACTGGCATTAACAATACCATTGGCACGAGATAGAGGCTGCCAATATGTTTAACCACACCACATTTGTTTACCGTAATTGAGTAGAACACAGTTCATTTGTCAATGACATATTAGCGTTTTATGCCTCACATAGCACCTTTTAAACAATGGCCATTGAAGGCAAACAAATAAAAATTACTTTAACCAACTTAGACGTATAAATAGTTTCTATGTGTCACTGGAGTTAGTCTAGAACAGTACCAGGACCAAAGCTGAATAATTGTTGAGGAAAATCAACTAGTGCACAGAGTGGTTGGAGAGAGGATGCATGAGCGCTCAGCTCACTTCTGTCCTGAGCTGAGAATGGATACGAAAATGACAAAATTAGGTCACAGAAAACTACAAAATATTAAGATCCCCAGCTGCATTAGACATTTTGTTTAGTTCTAGTAATCTAATCTTTTCTTTTTCATCACTTTATTGACGCACAACAAATAAAACATTTTTTGTAGAACAGCAGCTGCTTTGTACGATGTCTGATAAACAAATATGACCTAATGAAGCAATAAGCAGTTCAAGTCTTTTCTGCAAATCAGGAACACATGGTAGACACACGAACATATGCGCACACAAACACACACGCCCATGTAAGAACACACTGATGACACACAAGCCGACAAGAGCACAGATTCTCAGGCTTTTTGTCATGTGCAGACACAGCTCACTGAATACACAGGCGCCTGGGGAAGTGGAAACTTCTCACATTGGTTTCACACTCATTTTCTGTGTCTTTCATTTTATCATGTATCTATTTATTTGCTCTGTTTTTATTCCTATTTCTTTTTCCTTTCCAATGCTTGCTGCTCTATCACAGGTACTGTCATCCTCAGTGAGTTGCCTTTACAATGGTAAAGCCACTTCTAAACACACTTACATCCATACCCGCGTAACAGATGACACAATCTCACCACAGGAAAAGCCCTGAGCCAGAACAGGCAGGAAAACTCTGGAAAACCAGGATACAATTTGGCACTTATGGAGCCTAAACGATTTCCTCCTGGGCGTTGGGCTCCGTCCTACTGGGAAAAGCCAAAAGACCGGCAGAGAAAATTACATCCGGGAAAATGTTTATGCAGCACACTCAGCTCCCTCGCTTTTTGCCCCGCAAATGAGTGATTATTCGTCTACTCTTAACCTCTGAGAAAGAGGGGGGTGATGGAGAGAGGGAGATTCTTTCCATCATTAGCCTTTGGAAAGGGTGGCTGTTGGCATAGCTTCACTTCTTTGTCACAATGTGAGCTTCCTATTTGCTAGTGGTGAAAATATTTGAAGAGCACTCTGCAAAATGTTGAGCCTACTCTAAATAGTACTGGTTGCACCAGGGAAGGTGGGTAATTGGGGAAAGTGTCTGTACATTAACACACACACACACTCATTCAGTCTTCATCTCAGTGTACTCTCACTGGGTCAGAGCATATAAAAACTTTATGTTCTTTGCCATAATTGCAAATACAACTCTATCCTACTGAATGACCCTACTGAATGACAGATATCCTAAAAAGTGGAAAAAAGATAATGACTTTTAAACAACAACCAAAATAAATCCCAAATCAGTGCATTTATAAACAGAAAATAATCCCCACCATGGTTTCCTGCATTTCAGAGAGGAACGCCACCAATTATACACATGAAGATCAGTAAACAGTCATGGTTTGTACCACTCAGCCTATGAAAACAGTCGTACAGTGTCTTCTGTGGCCCTGAGAAAGTATATCATCTGTATTATCTGTATGTCATTAGTCCTTCAAAGATTTGGAACTTCATGCAACACTATCTCTGGGGTGACTCTTGAACTTTTGTGTTAAAAGTACACTGTTTTGTCTCTGCAACAACCTGCACATCAGAACCCCACACATTACTTCCCACTGTTGAGCACTGTTAAGAGCACTAACTGTGAAAACCACACATTTGTTTTTCAGCATTATAGCGACATCAGGAAGTGATTTTTTGGAAGATATTTAGAAGATTTAAGGAGTAGGACTTAGAGATAAAAGCTTAGGTTAATAAAGCTTTAATAATAACTTCTTTCCTTCTCTTTCTACTCTGTTTGGCTGCTCACATTTTAGTGACTGTAATGTCATGTCCTTTTTAAGAAATTCAGATATTAAAACAATATTGCATATTTTTATTTTTGGAGGCAACTCTATCTGAGTAGTTACACTAAAATCACCACAGATTAAAAGTTCTTAAAATACAACACATCAGTGAACTACTTCTCAGGTATTAACTCAGCTTTTCAGAAAATATTCTGCTAATAATGACTGAGTTTTAACTCTAATGATGATGATGATGTCAGGACATACAGTAGAATACAGTGTCTGATGATGTGAAGACCACATGAGTGCTGAAGTCTTTGGAAAGGTTTTTCTTACAGGTGATTGTTTTGTTCTGTTGCTATAGATATTTTTCCAACCTATCTTTCAAACTAACTACCATCGTTCTTAACTCCCGACCACCTCCCTTCATCTCTGACCCCAAATCTACTTGCTTTATTTACACCACTGACTCCTTTCCCCCCACACTGCCTTCTCATTTCTATAGCTACCTTCTTCATACCATCCATTCCTTCCTTTCTCCCACTGTCTTGCTCCACATTCCCTAACCCTTACCCTCCAACACTGGTAAAGTTGATGGCATATCAAGAACAAACATACTGTGGTTGCTAATATGTTGGGGAAAACAGTGATCATCTTCAGCAGTGTTACATTGTCATCAGCACAGTTAAAATGGTTGAATTAAGGCACTTACTGTCTGTGAACAGTCCCAAATGATGATGATTAATTTCGTTAAACTCCTATTTGGTACACTTTGCCATATAACAGCTTACAAGGATTAGCACTGGCAGAACAACAAGCACAACTAATAGAGAGCAGAACTGGGTGAAAAGGTTTCTGGTTGACCCCAAAAAGATTTAAATTCAGCTGCACTGCCAGTTCACTCATAGCTATTTTCCATTCAACTGTCAAACAAAAATAATCTTTCTCAGTAAAGTGTCATTAGTGTGTGTTTCTGTCAGCTGAGAGGCTTCTTAAACATCAAACGATACAAATTAACAACAATGTAATGTCAGACCAGATCAAACCACAATGTGACATTCATGATGCCTACAGGCATCATGTTAAAAACTAAACTTGAATATCCACCAAGTATGGATGCCATGACTGGCCATGGTTACAGGTCATTTTGGTTAGGTTCTTATCTCAAGGTCACAGCCAACTCTGTCTCCTAGAGATGATGTTTCTATACAATCAAACTGCAGCAGCAAATACATTTTGAAGGAAATGTATTTGTGTATTTGGGTTTAAGCGACAAAAGCACTTTCGTTAATAGTTTTTGTTAAATGTAAAATAAATAAACAAATGAGCAAAAAGCCACTGTAAACTTTTTTGGTATTAAACCAGACCAGGATCTTTCTCTAACCTGAACCAAGAGCTGTCTAAACAGAACCGTAAAAAAGTCACTACAAGTGGATACTGTGCTGCAAGATTGGATATTTTTATGGAAAACAAATGTGTTGTCTGTCATTTTACTGATATGTTAAGTATCATATTTGTGACTTGCCACATTCATAAATTAACAACACAATGTCATTACATTGATAGAAAACTTAATCTGGAAACAATTATGTTTTCTAAAAAACACTTTTTGTTGTTGTAGTTTAATTGTCCAGCTTTTAAGTCTAAACTTGAGTACTTTATGACTAAGAGAAAAATCTGACAAAAATAACACTATTATTATACTAATACATTTTTGGCAGCCATTTATTATCCCTTTGATAAATATATAAGTTGTTATTGTAAGACAGCTGTTACAGTGACTTTAGATATTGATATATTTAAATCATGATCACATAACAGACCTAGAAGAGGGTGTTAACATCAGTTTCTTAGCTGTCTTTGTGAGGACAAACTGTCACAAAATGATTCAGTCTGAAATATCTATTTATTTATGTATCTATTGAATAATATTTTAATTATTAATTGACTGGAATTAATTATATAAGTGACTAAAACATAATCGAAAGCTGCAACAATAGTAGAAAATGTTTTGAAAAACATGTTCAAAAGGCAAAATGTCATGAGTCAGCGTTCACAGAAGATATGTACTTTTGTACATATATAACTAATATGATACTGCACAAACCAATTATGTATATATTTTTAAAAATTGTAAAAAAAAAAATGTACACATATGTACAAGGTCTGTGTCAATGCTATAATGACTAATAAGATCCAAAAATGAAATTGATGATAAATAATGTGTGCTCTAACTGCTTTTGACACCCAATACCACCAATGATATTATAAAGACCAAAAATAAAAAGAAATATATTTTTTAAATCATATCAAGAAATCCATCCATAGTAATACTTGTTTGTTGCTGTCTAAACATCAGAACTTCATCATCAAATAAGGATACATGGCCTATCTGAACCTACTGTTTCACAAAATCCCATGGGCTTTACAAAAGCAGTTTGCATTGTAATTGACAGCCAGCCAGTCTTACTGAGTAGATAATTTTGATTTTAGCACACAGTGTGAAAACAGGATAAACTAGCACCTTCCCTCCTCCTGTTAATTCATCCCAGGAGGCCCTAGGTGTTGGGTCACTTACTGTAAGAAGGAGGGAGAGAGCACATGATGGATGGACGCACGGGAGGAAGGAGGGTTGGAGGGGCGAGTGGGAGTCGTGGGAACTGGCATGCATGACTCCGCTTTTGTTTTCTTTTAACAGCTCGTTCGCACATCACGTCTTCAGATGCAGGCAAAAGCAATTTGTCCTCTCCATCTTCCCCTCTCCATCCTCCCCTCTTCCTCCCTCGGCCTTTGAATCATTCTCCAGCTGGGCCCAGTTTTGCTCATGCCGTGTCAGGGTGTCTGTTTGCATGGTTATGTCTACGTCTGTTCTGTGTGTGTGTTTGTGCTACACACACATGCAGCAGCCTCAGGACCTTGACCAATTCCCAGTGGAAAAGTGTGGCGTCTCTCTCCGTCAGGACATCTGGAAGTGGGCATTTTGCAGTCGGCAGCCGCTGCACTCTGACTTGATTATATTATCTTGTTCATGTGTGTGTGTGCGTGTCTGTGTGTGTGTCTGTGTGCGTGTGTGTCTGTATTTGTGTGGGTGTACGTGTGTGTGCGTGTGCAGGCACATGCAAACACACAAATCACACATTGTGGATTCATATACACGCCTACTACATGATAAACTAATAACTGGTGTGTGCATGTGACTGTCAAACTTTGTGTGAGCTGTATGTGTGGGTGAAGACAGC
>BRZM01001478.1:19449-48795 GCA_033238685.1 Lates japonicus
GTGTGTGTGTGTGTGTGTGTGTGTGTGTGGGCAGGGTGAAAGAATGTCAGAACTGATATGTACAGTATGTAAGCGCTAACTTGAGCAGGATGCTAATGACTGAGCCAGTGATCCAGCACTGGTGCACCAGGCTAGCAGGCTAATACATGCAGCTGTGACTCACTGATCACAATTCATTTACTTATTAGCATTCGGGACTTGCCACCATAGCCCCACTTACTATACAGAGATAATGCTATACTTGGCTAACACTAATCAGTTGAGGCACAGTGCAGTAAGCCACTGCCTGATTAGCATCACTGCTCTGTCAAAATAAGCGAGAGGGTGAGGCACTGTGCTAAGGTAGTTTTGGCTAAAAAATGGCTATGACTCAAGATTAGCATTGGCTACCTAAACTGTATCCCATCCACATCATAGAGAAAGGACTGTCTGTGCCACATGACAAAGACAAACAATGACTGTGAAGGTTATTTCTTCAAACTCCTTGAATTCAGTCATGATTATTGTGGATAATAATTTATATATTTTTATAATCATATACACATATCAGATACAACTATGTCAAACACAAGCCATGATAGTTGTATCCTGCCGCACATTCAGAATAACACTTGTTTTGATGATAGTGGGATTGAACACGTCACTCCAAAATCTCCCACAGGTCATAGCATATGATTCAAATCCATCCAACTGCTTATCCTTAAGGTTCGGGGGAGGGCTGGAGCCTATACTATCTGACATTGGACAGATAGCCAGTCCATCGCACTGGATAATTCAAATCTTTATCATCAAACCATTCAGTGAGTCCTTAGTGCAGTATGAAAACATCTGTATTACCCAAACCCCCACCTGTATCATATAATTTACAGTATTCATGCTGATCATGGAGGTGTGTTTTTAACCACTGTAAGCAGCTTTGCATATGTACAGACTAAGGCTGGGTACCAAACTTTGGTTCTTTTATGGTACCGACCGAAATGCTTCGATACTACCCGGTATTGAAAGATGGAGGAGTTAATCACATGATCAAGATCTGATAATGCTGCCAGTGATTGGCTGTAACGTTACACGTGGTAGAGGCATGCAGGAAGAATACTTACGTGGTTACGCCCACAGATGGGGTTCACGTGTATTTGTATTGTGAACTACAGTGTGTGTGTGTGTGTGTCAAAGCAGTTAAAAAAATGTGACCGAGGTCAAAAGTGTGGCTCCATTTTAGTTTGATGCCAATAGTGCGCGACGCAGTATTTACAAATGGGACATCGCTGCTAAGGCAGCACGGCCAATTTGATGAAGCATTTGAATGTGCACAGAATCAATTTAAGAGCAGAAAGTTGCTGTGTTCAACTGCATGAAGGTTTCAAGGTCCTTAGTCTGCAGCAGTGACACTGACTTATCACTTGTTCTTTTGCACTGAAAATATTTTTTTTTTGTGTTGGAAAACTACTTTGCGTGGAAAAATGCCAAAGCTGAAAAATAAAACTCAAGATTTGTACCATAATATGTAATGTCATTTTCTTTGATAGAATTGATTTGATAAAATTGGTATTGAAAAAAGTATCGTTCAGGAACCGGTATCGAAGTCAAGGTATCTGTATTGGTACCGGTATAGAAAAATT
The DNA here is from genome assembly GCA_033238685.1 of Lates japonicus. Lineage (NCBI taxonomy): Eukaryota > Metazoa > Chordata > Actinopteri > Centropomidae > Lates > Lates japonicus. Next base: position 21,069 of record BRZM01001478.1, read on the forward strand.
TTGAACAATACCCAGACCTAGTACAAACTGTAAATGAAAGAAAACAACTCCAGTTGCATTATATCTGTCATGACTAATACTGACATTAATTGCAACCATTTTTTTTTTTTACCTCCTGAGCTTTGATTATCCTCATACATTTCCCTTTAAGCAGCTCTAAAATTAGAAAGTAATATGTTCTCTACACTGTATGACAATCTAAAATGTATATTCTTTCTCTGACTATTCCAGCCATTTCTTGAGCACATTTATAAATGCAAATATGCTGACTGTCCTCCTGTTCAAAAACAAGCCTATAGTTCATCTGTGAAAGCAGCTTATTACGAATCATAGTTATGTCTTATTGTTAGGTGACCTCTAGCAGATGTAGTGATTATGACAGCAGCAAATGAGGAGGTTAGGGGACATAATAGCCTATATAGAGCAACACGTTTCTGTGTTGGGAGGAAGTTGAGGTGAATGGGTGTGCCGATGAAACACAGGACTTTCACACATGAGACTGTTGTCTGTTTCCCATGTGAAACTGATGGTCAGCATTGTTTCTTTTATCCATGACTGTTCCACAATCTTAAACAGATGTTTATCATTGTTAGCTTGACAATGAAGGTCCAGTACATCTGCCACTGGTATATTCCTACAGGTCATATTATTGTTACCATGACAATTTATGACTCTCTATGAGTCACATCCAAGGATAGGGACAAGAGACCTATATGGAGAGTTGAGTTGGAGGTCCTGTTGAAAATATGCCAACCTAAGCCTAAAGTTTGCATCTTGGTCATAGCCCAGTTATCTCTCCTGCTGGGCTGCTGACACTGTCAGCCAGTTTTAACTCATCATAGTAGTAGTAACTGCTTTAGCTATGCATGTTCTTGTGACTGGCATGCAGCTCTCAGCAGGCAGGTAGAACTTACCTGACACTGGAGTGGAGAGTATTGGAGCTAGTGATGCTGCCTACATTTTGTCATTGGTGTCATTCTGCCCTCTGTTTTCATCAAGTATCTAACTCCACACAGCGCTCTGTGTCTGAACTGGAAGTAGTTAGAAAAGGAAGAACGACTTGTCAACTGACATTCTGTGAGTCGAATCATGGTCTTTCCGACCGACACATCAAATAGTTGACTTTTAGGCGGCAGCCCTATTAAAAATCCAATGTTGGCCCTGTCTATTATCTAATTCAAGGTTAAATACACACACACACACACACACACACACACACACACAAAAGAGCAACTGTAGAGATTGTAATGGAGAAATAACACGTGAGCGAGAGGCAGAGACAAATGTCATGTCAATGTACCCAGGGCTCTCACCAGTCAATGAGTAACACACACACACACACACATACACACACAGGATGAGTCACAGTGACAGAGGCGTGAGAGTAGCACAACATTCTGAGAGGATTTGGGTTAGTCACTCACACACACACACACACACACACACCCTAATCCTAACCTAAACCTAATTCTAACCTTAACCCTAAAACCAAGACTAAAGTCCTTACTTTCCTTTTGTCACTCCCAAGGTAAAACCTGGTCCTCACACAGTTAGCCGAACAACTACACACACACACACTTGGCCTGTGGAGTGGATTAAATGCCTGAAACCTCAGCAGTGACCCTTGTCTCTCTTCAGCCGATCCTTTCACATCAGTTCTCTTGCTTGCTTTCAAATACACAAAGACATACACATACACATACACGCTCATCTGCGAGTGTCTCTGTGTATGTTTGAGTGATGCATTGCTCTCCCAACTTCAGCTGAAGGTGCTTGGGACGCAAAAATCAGACTCAGTGAAGAACGTCTATGAAAGAACAGTTAAGTACATCATTACCTACTACACATTGGAAAAGAAATAGCACTGAATGTCTGATGAAATGCCTGATCTCGTTTACTTATTGATTAAATACTTTTTAATCAATAAGTAAATACTTAAATACTTCAAACAAATTTATTTGGGCATAGCTGTGCTGCTGCTTGTTTTTTGACTAGTCACCATTTGAAAATAAAAACTAACTAATAAACTAAAAATAGGAGTTTTGTTGATATATGTCTGAGAAAGGTACTGAAAAATGAGTCTTTACACTCAGGTATTGCATCAGTGATATTATTCATATGCCCAGCCTTATTAAAGTACGGCTTTTTCCTATAAGCAAAGACTCAGTAAGTGGTGTTTAAGGAACATGACAGGCAATTTTAAACCATCCCCAAAAATGCAATACTATTGGTCATATATGTGAAAATCCGCAAACTTGACTTAATGCACCACACACAGATCTGAAACCATTAACTGATTAGACGATTGCCATTCATTTTATTAACAACAATATTTGAAAAAAAAAATTTATAACATACTATTAGTTAAAGTAATTTAGTAATTAAGTGAACCAAATACCTGGTTGGTTTTAGTTTGCTGGTTAGATGAAAACAAGCAATTTTAACATGTCCACATGGGCTCAAGGAAACTGTTACTTCTAATCTTTAATTTAAATTTTCTTATTTATTAACTAAATATTTAAATAAATCAGTTAGACAACAATTATTTCCCATGCCCATGGTATAAAGAAAAAAAAACAGATAAAGAAAAGAAAATGCACGTTTACATTTTTTCCTGAATTGTCCTCAAATGGTGGCAATGTTTAAGTATTGACCTCACTTCTACAATTTTGCAGAGGCACAGCAAACTGCTAAGACTTCATTCTGATTTTGGAAATTTGGCCAAACTGGGAAATTGCTTCAAGTTTTAGCCATTGTAAAGTCAGCACAAAGGACTGAAAATACAGCCACAAGAAGTGCAAGGAGTATGTGTGTGTAGTGACATTTCCCTAATGTAGCAGTAAATGTGCCCCTCATTAACAGCTCTCTGACAGTGATGTGGGCTGACGAGAGCCGAGATGCCTGACTCCTGGACTGGTGCCCTGATGGGGCATTCACACGCACAGATGCATGCATGCACACACACACACAAAACAAGCTTAGCATCTCCATCTCCATCCAGTCCCACACAAACATTTTGCTCCTATGGGAAACACTAGGCTTGAACTGAATCTACTGTAATGAGGTATCCTGAGAAGAATTCACACACTGTATCATATTCTTCTTGACTGACTTTATCCTGTGATGATCTCCTTTGCAGAATTTACAGAGGCAAGTCAGTAAAACATATATGTATATGATATAAAAGAAAAATCATCAAATATAATAGCACAATAATATATACATTTAAAATCAGTCAAATGTCAAATAAGACCTGTCAGTATTTAGTAAATTTTTTATTTGACTTGGGATCAAATACTGTGCGTAAGAAATGTATTACTACAGACATGAAAATGCAAGTATGTGTGCATATTGTGCATATATGTGTGTACATGTGTGTCTGTGTGATAGAGTTGACACGGTATTTGGGTCAAATGAGGGTCTGGAAGCACGGAGGCACATCTGTTGCAAAAAAATGGCTTTTTGGGCTAACACCATTAACACAATGGTGGCTGCGGGACAAAAATGTATCTACTGTGTGTGTATGTGTGTCTTTATGAAGCCATTAGTCATGCTCCATATGTTTTCTAGTGAGGGACAGTGAAAGGGCGGTGTATGTGTGTGTGTGTGTGTCTGTGTGTGTGTGTGCATGTCAGTCATATTTTAGAGGCATAAAAAGCCAGTCAGTGGGGTCAGTCGGTCGCTCCACCTCACACCCCAAGTAGACATTGAGTCTGACACATCCTACACGCACACACACACACACACACACACACACACACATACACCGCCCTTTCACTGTCCCTCACTAGAAAACATATGGAGCATGACTAATGGCTTCATAAAGACACACATACACACACAGTAGATACATTTTTGTCCCGCAGCCACCATTGTGTTAATGGTGTTAGCCCAAAAAGCCATTTTTTTGCAACAGATGTGCCTCCGTGCTTCCAGACCCTCATTTGACCCAAATACCGTGTCAACTCTATCACACAGACACACATGTACACACATATATGCACAATATGCACACATACTTGCATTTTCATGTCTGTAGTAATACATTTCTTACGCACAGTATTTGATCCCAAGTCAAATAAAAAATTTACTAAATACTGACAGGTCTTATTTGACATTTGACTGATTTTAAATGTATATATTATTGTGCTATTATATTTGATGATTTTTCTTTTATATCATATACATATATGTTTTACTGACTTGCCTCTGTAAATTCTGCAAAGGAGATCATCACAGGATAAAGTCAGTCAAGAAGAATATGATACAGTGTGTGAATTCTTCTCAGGATACCTCATTACAGTAGATTCAGTTCAAGCCTAGTGTTTCCCATAGGAGCAAAATGTTTGTGTGGGACTGGATGGAGATGGAGATGCTAAGCTTGTTTTGTGTGTGTGTGTGCATGCATGCATCTGTGCGTGTGAATGCCCCATCAGGGCACCAGTCCAGGAGTCAGGCATCTCGGCTCTCGTCAGCCCACATCACTGTCAGAGAGCTGTTAATGAGGGGCACATTTACTGCTACATTAGGGAAATGTCACTACACACACATACTCCTTGCACTTCTTGTGGCTGTATTTTCAGTCCTTTGTGCTGACTTTACAATGGCTAAAACTTGAAGCAATTTCCCAGTTTGGCCAAATTTCCAAAATCAGAATGAAGTCTTAGCAGTTTGCTGTGCCTCTGCAAAATTGTAGAAGTGAGGTCAATACTTAAACATTGCCACCATTTGAGGACAATTCAGGAAAAAATGTAAACGTGCATTTTCTTTTCTTTATCTGTTTTTTTTTCTTTATACCATGGGCATGGGAAATAATTGTTGTCTAACTGATTTATTTAAATATTTAGTTAATAAATAAGAAAATTTAAATTAAAGATTAGAAGTAACAGTTTCCTTGAGCCCATGTGGACATGTTAAAATTGCTTGTTTTCATCTAACCAGCAAACTAAAACCAACCAGGTATTTGGTTCACTTAATTACTAAATTACTTTAACTAATAGTATGTTATAAATTTTTTTTTTCAAATATTGTTGTTAATAAAATGAATGGCAATCGTCTAATCAGTTAATGGTTTCAGATCTGTGTGTGGTGCATTAAGTCAAGTTTGCGGATTTTCACATATATGACCAATAGTATTGCATTTTTGGGGATGGTTTAAAATTGCCTGTCATGTTCCTTAAACACCACTTACTGAGTCTTTGCTTATAGGAAAAAGCCGTACTTTAATAAGGCTGGGCATATGAATAATATCACTGATGCAATACCTGAGTGTAAAGACTCATTTTTCAGTACCTTTCTCAGACATATATCAACAAAACTCCTATTTTTAGTTTATTAGTTAGTTTTTATTTTCAAATGGTGACTAGTCAAAAAACAAGCAGCAGCACAGCTATGCCCAAATAAATTTGTTTGAAGTATTTAAGTATTTACTTATTGATTAAAAAGTATTTAATCAATAAGTAAACGAGATCAGGCATTTCATCAGACATTCAGTGCTATTTCTTTTCCAATGTGTAGTAGGTAATGATGTACTTAACTGTTCTTTCATAGACGTTCTTCACTGAGTCTGATTTTTGCGTCCCAAGCACCTTCAGCTGAAGTTGGGAGAGCAATGCATCACTCAAACATACACAGAGACACTCGCAGATGAGCGTGTATGTGTATGTGTATGTCTTTGTGTATTTGAAAGCAAGCAAGAGAACTGATGTGAAAGGATCGGCTGAAGAGAGACAAGGGTCACTGCTGAGGTTTCAGGCATTTAATCCACTCCACAGGCCAAGTGTGTGTGTGTGTAGTTGTTCGGCTAACTGTGTGAGGACCAGGTTTTACCTTGGGAGTGACAAAAGGAAAGTAAGGACTTTAGTCTTGGTTTTAGGGTTAAGGTTAGAATTAGGTTTAGGTTAGGATTAGGGTGTGTGTGTGTGTGTGTGTGTGTGAGTGACTAACCCAAATCCTCTCAGAATGTTGTGCTACTCTCACGCCTCTGTCACTGTGACTCATCCTGTGTGTGTATGTGTGTGTGTGTGTGTGTTACTCATTGACTGGTGAGAGCCCTGGGTACATTGACATGACATTTGTCTCTGCCTCTCGCTCACGTGTTATTTCTCCATTACAATCTCTACAGTTGCTCTTTTGTGTGTGTGTGTGTGTGTGTGTGTGTGTGTGTGTATTTAACCTTGAATTAGATAATAGACAGGGCCAACATTGGATTTTTAATAGGGCTGCCGCCTAAAAGTCAACTATTTGATGTGTCGGTCGGAAAGACCATGATTCGACTCACAGAATGTCAGTTGACAAGTCGTTCTTCCTTTTCTAACTACTTCCAGTTCAGACACAGAGCGCTGTGTGGAGTTAGATACTTGATGAAAACAGAGGGCAGAATGACACCAATGACAAAATGTAGGCAGCATCACTAGCTCCAATACTCTCCACTCCAGTGTCAGGTAAGTTCTACCTGCCTGCTGAGAGCTGCATGCCAGTCACAAGAACATGCATAGCTAAAGCAGTTACTACTACTATGATGAGTTAAAACTGGCTGACAGTGTCAGCAGCCCAGCAGGAGAGATAACTGGGCTATGACCAAGATGCAAACTTTAGGCTTAGGTTGGCATATTTTCAACAGGACCTCCAACTCAACTCTCCATATAGGTCTCTTGTCCCTATCCTTGGATGTGACTCATAGAGAGTCATAAATTGTCATGGTAACAATAATATGACCTGTAGGAATATACCAGTGGCAGATGTACTGGACCTTCATTGTCAAGCTAACAATGATAAACATCTGTTTAAGATTGTGGAACAGTCATGGATAAAAGAAACAATGCTGACCATCAGTTTCACATGGGAAACAGACAACAGTCTCATGTGTGAAAGTCCTGTGTTTCATCGGCACACCCATTCACCTCAACTTCCTCCCAACACAGAAACGTGTTGCTCTATATAGGCTATTATGTCCCCTAACCTCCTCATTTGCTGCTGTCATAATCACTACATCTGCTAGAGGTCACCTAACAATAAGACATAACTATGATTCGTAATAAGCTGCTTTCACAGATGAACTATAGGCTTGTTTTTGAACAGGAGGACAGTCAGCATATTTGCATTTATAAATGTGCTCAAGAAATGGCTGGAATAGTCAGAGAAAGAATATACATTTTAGATTGTCATACAGTGTAGAGAACATATTACTTTCTAATTTTAGAGCTGCTTAAAGGGAAATGTATGAGGATAATCAAAGCTCAGGAGGTAAAAAAAAAAAAATGGTTGCAATTAATGTCAGTATTAGTCATGACAGATATAATGCAACTGGAGTTGTTTTCTTTCATTTACAGTTTGTACTAGGTCTGGGTATTGTTCAAAATTTTTCTATACCGGTACCAATACAGATACCTTGACTTCGATACCGGTTCCTGAACGATACTTTTTTCAATACCAATTTTATCAAATCAATTCTATCAAAGAAAATGACATTACATATTATGGTACAAATCTTGAGTTTTATTTTTCAGCTTTGGCATTTTTCCACGCAAAGTAGTTTTCCAACACAAAAAAAAAATATTTTCAGTGCAAAAGAACAAGTGATAAGTCAGTGTCACTGCTGCAGACTAAGGACCTTGAAACCTTCATGCAGTTGAACACAGCAACTTTCTGCTCTTAAATTGATTCTGTGCACATTCAAATGCTTCATCAAATTGGCCGTGCTGCCTTAGCAGCGATGTCCCATTTGTAAATACTGCGTCGCGCACTATTGGCATCAAACTAAAATGGAGCCACACTTTTGACCTCGGTCACATTTTTTTAACTGCTTTGACACACACACACACACACTGTAGTTCACAATACAAATACACGTGAACCCCATCTGTGGGCGTAACCACGTAAGTATTCTTCCTGCATGCCTCTACCACGTGTAACGTTACAGCCAATCACTGGCAGCATTATCAGATCTTGATCATGTGATTAACTCCTCCATCTTTCAATACCGGGTAGTATCGAAGCATTTCGGTCGGTACCATAAAAGAACCAAAGTTTGGTACCCAGCCTTAGTCTGTACATATGCAAAGCTGCTTACAGTGGTTAAAAACACACCTCCATGATCAGCATGAATACTGTAAATTATATGATACAGGTGGGGGTTTGGGTAATACAGATGTTTTCATACTGCACTAAGGACTCACTGAATGGTTTGATGATAAAGATTTGAATTATCCAGTGCGATGGACTGGCTATCTGTCCAATGTCAGATAGTATAGGCTCCAGCCCTCCCCCGAACCTTAAGGATAAGCAGTTGGATGGATTTGAATCATATGCTATGACCTGTGGGAGATTTTGGAGTGACGTGTTCAATCCCACTATCATCAAAACAAGTGTTATTCTGAATGTGCGGCAGGATACAACTATCATGGCTTGTGTTTGACATAGTTGTATCTGATATGTGTATATGATTATAAAAATATATAAATTATTATCCACAATAATCATGACTGAATTCAAGGAGTTTGAAGAAATAACCTTCACAGTCATTGTTTGTCTTTGTCATGTGGCACAGACAGTCCTTTCTCTATGATGTGGATGGGATACAGTTTAGGTAGCCAATGCTAATCTTGAGTCATAGCCATTTTTTAGCCAAAACTACCTTAGCACAGTGCCTCACCCTCTCGCTTATTTTGACAGAGCAGTGATGCTAATCAGGCAGTGGCTTACTGCACTGTGCCTCAACTGATTAGTGTTAGCCAAGTATAGCATTATCTCTGTATAGTAAGTGGGGCTATGGTGGCAAGTCCCGAATGCTAATAAGTAAATGAATTGTGATCAGTGAGTCACAGCTGCATGTATTTAGCCTGCTAGCCTGGTGCACCAGTGCTGGATCACTGGCTCAGTCATTAGCATCCTGCTCAAGTTAGCGCTTACATACTGTACATATCAGTTCTGACATTCTTTCACCCTGCCCACACACACACACACACACACACACACACACTGCAGAGAAGCATTGGCCCAGCCTGTTGTTGTGTCTGCTCACTTGGCCAAATTGAAAATCTGTGGTGCATGCAAGGGCCGTTTGAAGTCCGCCTCAAACACTGTGGCATTAAATTAGTGATAGCGGTGCAAGAGAAATGCTGAAATACATGCGCATGTAAGCAAACACACATTCACAAATAGAGATATGCATGAAAACACAGCTCCCAGGTAACAGGGCTTACTATCCTGAAATGAAACAAGTTTATTCCCAGCCTCTGTCTGTCATGTAACCCAGTGCTGACATGAGTTCCTGTTGTACTCCCCCCCACCCCCACCCCTCCATCTCAAGGATAGTGAGTAATTAGAAGCAGATGGAGCTGAGACTAGTATAGTCAGTCTGTTATTTTAGCCCTCTGCACAGCCACTTTTATGCCCTCTCTTTTCCTCTCAGGCCTGTATTCCATATTCAGACACTAATTCCTGACCTTAACACAACACGACAGCCTTAATATTTGAATATGTTACAGTGATCACTACAAGTTGAGGTACTTCTTGTTTTCAAAAAACACACTGAAGGAGATATTAATGTGGCTGCAGTGTATAGCTGTCATTGTGAGAAAGAGAATTACATCATGGGAAATAGGAGCAGTTGCAGTCATTTGGTCACTCCTCGTGCTCAAGCCTACATCTCATTTTGACATCAAAGGGTGCCCAAAAACCACTGACACTGGATCAGCTTTTCCTTCATTTCCTTCAGCGTCAAGATTAAGATCAAAGGAATTTCTAGTCTGATTCCAGGTGGGCTCTTAATAGCAACTTTTACTTTACCTTCCTCATCCTTATAGTGACAGTCTGTTCAGTCTTTCCTGCAACTTTGCCAACTAGACAGATTCTGCCAAATACTATTTACTATCCTATATTAACTAAAGGGGCAGAAAGAGCACCAGACTGTTAAACTTGAGGAGGATCAATTTAACGTACCTTTCTGGGGGTTCTATTTGTGATATTGTTATTGTTTATTATACTATAATTACAGATCTGGCCACCCAGTGATATTAACTCATGTCAACACTTCTCTACTGCAGGACTGCTGTTGTATTCTACTGCTTTAGTTTTGGCTATGTGATCCTAATGAACTACCATCTAAGTCTATGTGTAGTTAAAAATTGAACCTATGGTTTTTGCTATTGTCTTACTGTTAAGTGCTCTGCGTACACATTTTAACATATTTGCCCTTCATTTGTCCCGTCGTACTCTTGAGAAAAAAATGTTATGCCTCCAGTCAGCAACACAGTGTTGAATTTAATTTGGCATATTTAATTTCTTTTACTTTATCAGAATTATTTCTTCATGAAACAGTAAAGAGGTTCACAGGCGTCACCCTGTTGCTATTTCCTCCACACTCAGCCAATCACAGGCCTCCCCTGGCATGCAATGCCTCACCGCCTCATACAAAATATTAAGTGAGCAGCATCTTAGTCACGTTTCTTTTTCCAATAAGCAGGATGTGAAGTGGTGCCTGGCTCCCAGATAATGACACATATTGTGGTGACATTAATGCTGGATCAAAGGGCCGACTGGTTCATGACATTTCAGCTGGGGTAAACAAACACAGACAGGGCTATTACCGAGCAAGCAGAGCAAGGGATGACTACCTCCACCACCCCCTTGACGCCCAGCAAACTACCCCTACATCAGCAGGGTAAGAGGGCAATGACAGGAAAACAAACCAGTCTCATTTAGTTTGTCTTTGTGTGTATATGCATGTCTGTTTGTGTGCGTGTGTGTATGTTTTTTCGAGCATGCATGGTGTTTCTGCATTTCCACTCTAGGTTACAGTACTTCCAACTCATCTCCTTTTACAAGGCAAGGCCATTACATAATTACCCACTGTCAATTAGATCACATCCTGTGCAGCACTGCCGGCTGAAGCCATGTTAATTAATCATTGGTCCCAAGAGGTAGCCCCCCCTTGCTGATGTCATGGCCGTTGTGGCTGCAGTTGGCTAGAATCAAGCACCCGTCTGTCAACTTGGGAGCTAGAGAGGCAGGAAGGGAATTCCTCACTTTTTTTTTCTTTTTACAGCAGCCTTTAATGATCTGTTTTGCTTTTTCCTATGCATAAAAAGTTGTCAAAGATAAGTTGTGAATGTTTATGTTTCTGTGTATTTGCTTATCCAAATATCATTCTTAAAACCATTGGATACCATCTTTCTGCATTCACCCTCAGTTTCCCTTTTTTATTTTTATTAAAGGAAAACTCCACCCATTTTACACATCCCTAGTAGTGCTAACATATCTTAGCTGCTACTAGCATAAAACACCTGAATCACCAATTGATAATAGGGTGCATGCATAATAGGCAGCAGATTTTGACAAGGAAGAAGAATGCATTAAGTAAAAAAGACAATATCTCTTAGTACCCTTTTAATACAAATAAATAGGGTGCTAATTTTAGTTGCTTATTCCCATATAGCGTGTGCTAAATCATCCATTCATGCTTTTAGTCCCCTGAATTGCAATATGAGGCATGACTGGCCTTGAGGAAGGTCGCTGTTTGACCCAACAAAAAAGCAAGAGGAACTATGGACCAAATTATTTTCTTCAGCCGATCAGAGTTAGCTGGAACTTTTCTAAAGTGCTGCAGTGTACAACATTTGGCTAGTCTGTTGGAGTTGAGAGCTTCATTTTGCTAATGCTAGTCCCTGGGTGATGTTGTATAATGTCTTTATAACGCTTTACCTTCATCCTGTTAGTTATTAAGCTATTAAATTTGAAATGCTCTAAACACTTGCCCAACCATTATTTGGAGGCAAGAAGTGAAAGAAGTAGATAAAATGTGATCTGTCAGTTTCCCAACGTTCATGTGTCTGTGTCTACTGTCTTTGCAGTGATGCAGACATGGTGTAGCATGTAGTTTTTGATTAATCTCCTGTGTGTGCGTGTGTGTGTTGTCATAATCTTCCAGTGCCATGATCAAAGCAGGTAGGCCTGTGGTCACACACTCACTCACACACACACGACACACAAACATTCCTCCAAACGGTTGTTACATGCCAGAGTCAAATTAGTCCATGGGCTTTTTAAGTGGCACAAAAGGTTCAAATTAGAGACAGGACTTTGAAGCCATAACGATTTGCAGGGATAGTCTGTAGCCCCTCGTGGTTTTGGCCTCCATATCATTCCCTCAGAAAAGAACATGTTCACATCAAAGGTTAACTGGGGCATGTGTACTGTAACTTGTCACCAGCATAGCCCTGATTTCCAAACAGCAGGGAATTGGGACAGAGTGGTATGTGGGCCGGGAAGAGGCATAGTGTGTAATTACATCAGGATCTGTGGGTCGCTCTCAAGCCCTCTGACTGCATAGTATGGACGGAGGTTGGTAATTTGATGAAAACACATAGATTATTGTACTGGAGATCATGTTCATATAGTAAGAGCTCATCTTAGAGAATATCTATATAATGGTGCATGATAAGAGGCAGAACTGCTGCATTCACTTGGTGGTAATAGCTAACTAGGAGTTTGTACCACAGGGTTATACATTTAGTCTCTATTTGAATGGGTTTACATATTATTTTGAACTACAGAGAGTGGTAGAAGCACAATCAAATGATGTATTGATGAAAGTTAGGTCTAGTGAAAAATGCCCATCACAATTTCCCAGAGCCCAAGGTGGCAAATTCATTGTTTTGTGTGATCAACAATCCAAAAATCTAAGATATTCACTTCTGTACAAAACAGAGGAAAGCAAATGCAGAAGCTGAATGAAACAGCTGATGCTTGGTATTTTTTCTCTGGCTGATGACTTAGCCCTGGATCAGACGACATGGATTTTGTCCCACTTCATAGTAGAGGACGAACAACACAGCATCTGAAAGTCCTCATGTCGAGACACTGTCTTGTTTATCTGTACCTGTAACCCATTCTGTTATGTGCTACTGTCCAAGCATTGAGAATTCTTCCAGACATTCCTGTAGGGAGAGAGGAGGGATGTAGAGCTTAATGATAATGGATTAATCTTTTCCTAGATTTTATTATGCAGAAATGCCAAATATTGTCCAGTTCATGCCTCTCAAAGGTGAGGATTTGATGCTTTTCTTTCTCACATATGATTGTAAACTGATCTTTGGGCTTTGGATTGTTAGACAAAACAAGAAATATGAATATGTCACCTTGGGCTCTGGAAAATTGTGCTATTTTTTGTACTTGAGAAAATAACTAACTGACTAATCAGTAATGAAAATAATCATTAGTTGCGGCCCTAGAATTAGGTTGTTGGTGCTGTCAGTTTTTTCTTGACACCTTACTGGTCACCTATGTACACTGTACAAGTTGTGAACAATGGCCTGCTATGATTGGACATTGTCAGAGGCAGAGTCTTGTCACATTCCTCCCTCAAGTCACAGCACAACTCTGTGGGTTCTGTTTTCAACAGTTTAAGCACGTGGAGCAAGTGCACTTAGGGGATGTCAGAATCCACTTTTGCCAGTTTAACGTCACAAAAAAGGTCCGCCAGCAAGCACACAGGTGAGCTAACAGTACTACAAAACGTGTGAAATTTATTTTGATACTTTGGCTAATGCTTTCTAAATGGTAGAAAATTGTTGTGTTGAGTAGATAATGTCTGCTAATTCATCCAAACTCCCGGGGCTGATCTGTCTGGTAAATCGCCAAGCTTGCTGTTTGATAATTACGTCACTGGCTAACAAACCACCACCGGATCCCTGCAGTGTAGCTAAGTTACAGTTACCCTGCTAACCTTTGATTGTTTGCTTGGTAATGTTATTGCCATGGTTGGACTGTGACTTGTGCAAGGACACACTAAGGGCTGGTAAAGAGACTGATGGGGTCTGTGAGAATTTTATGAATGCTTGTGCTAGCCTGCTTACGGAGTGCAAGTACACGTGCAAGCAACAGGGCACAGGCTGCAGTTCACTTCAGTTCACTGCAGCCACAGGTGTCAGTAATAACAAGGCTTTTTGGATTTCTCCATACCTTTCAGAGAAATTCTGCCCCTTTGACTTCAGACCAGGTTTTTGTTTGTCAGTCACGCAATTGCTTTCCATTGCCTCAACATAGTAATGCACCAATAATGCGCCTGACCATGCTTCATTTTAAGACCAGTGCATTTGCTATTTAAACAATGTGGGTGCTGGAAGGAAAATGAAAACTTTACCAGTCTGAAACTAGCAAAGACACACTCATGCTCATGCTTGCCACTACTTTGCGGCGGGTGTGCAGTGGGGCCCTATACCCTACTAAGGCAAACATATTGTGTAGTCTGGTCTGATCCTGGCTTTTATACCAAAAAAGAAAAAAACAAATAAACAAAACTGCTGCTATACCTAACTTCATGGCACTTAATATTGTCTATGCTTCATTGTTCAGTTGGCCAAGAGAAGAAAGTAGAATAGGGAAAGATGAGAAAAACAACAGCAATAACAACAACAACAACAACAATAACAACAAAAACATAGTCCTTTGGATTGTGGGTCTGAAATAGTCTTACACTAAGCATTGAGGTTGACTGCAAATTAGATGCAGGTGGTTTTCTTACCAATTGGTTCATTCAGGCACTTTTCACTCTGATATCAGCAAATAGTCACAGGATTGATCAGAAACACTTGTGCCTCCTGTTATTTTACCTTTTTTTCCTCCATTGATAGTATTGTAATGTCACTGAATAATAAACAGTAGCAGAAAACACAGACGAACTGGGATTAAAGCCAGCCAGACCTAGAATGATATGAATCATGTGAGGACTACTAACATCTTCACTCCACATGTAGGCAGCACTGTCCGGCTTTTTCCTCACCTATCTCACTTGTGTGTGTGTGTGTGTGTGTGTGTGTGTGTGTGTGTGAGTGAGTGATGGTGTTATCTCCATCTTCACCTTTCCTGACACTTGTGTGGCTCATCAGTGCCTATGTGAAGTGACAGGCCACATCCTGGGGCAGCTGGCAGGAGCTGGCGCACTGCAAAAGAGCAGCACAACTCCATGAAAACAGACACGCGCCACACGCACGCACACACATACCTCAGGCCATTCTCAGTCTTAATTCTTAAGCACATTTGCTCCAGTTCCTGCTGAGTTGCAGGAAGACTGTTGGGGGACAGAGGTGGGGCAGGATGCATGGAGGACTAGCTCTTCACACACCTATTACTCCTAACACACACATAAACATAAGTTATCTCCTACCCCGACACACAGTCAAAGTTGACAGAGCTGAAGGGACTGGGCTGGAAAAAGGCTGGAGTATAGCCAACACACACCACTGGCAAGTGGGAGATATGTAATGCCTGATGTCCACTGCGGCATGTACAGGGTGGTGTTTTCAAAAGACTGACAGGGGACTGAAGAGGATATATATCCCACCTGCAAACTCAAAGGAACTGGATAAGGAAACTGAAAACTGTGATTTTTTTCCCAAGCCTGCGATACCACAGATCACACAGAAATACTATAGAGTCTACATGCTAAACAATTACCAATATTTATTAAAATATTGGAAACATGGAAAGTGGAGGTCTTCATGCTTTTCCAGATACAATGTTGACAATGGTGACAGGAGCGCCGCGAGCTAACCAGCTGGGCATGAAACTCTCAGTCAATTATAAGTACAAAATATGAACAGCTATGTTCAAAAACATCTATTTTTGGAAAATATTAAGCGTTTGTCACTTCCAAGATACATTTGGTGAAATCATCTTCACCATTCGCAAACGTAAAATCGGTTATGTTTTACCACCAATAATAAATGGAAATTTAAAATTAACTTTTGTTTTAGTTAGCAGTACTCTCAGTTAGTTTCATGGTCAGTTCAGATGAACTCAGAGCTATGGCACGCATTTGTTCCCAACAAGACCAACAATTTATGTAGATTATGATCAACAAAATAAGCATTTCAGAAATAAACACATACCCAGGAGTTAACACTCAAAACTGAAACTAAAATGTTCTTTCACCAATCATATACTGTCTGCTCATAGCACAAACATCTTATTTCATGTGAGTGCATATCATACTTGTGTTTGTATTGATAACCATGTAGGAACTCAAGAATTAGTCTTCAAATATCACACTGAATTTACCAAAATTAGCAGCACCTCCCCCTGCCCTTGGCTTGGCCCTGTGGGATTTAGAGGAAGGAGGGCCGAGGGCTAAAGATGAAAGTGTCTAGGGATCCTGGCAAAATCAAAAACAAATCTCTGGGAGGCGTCGGGGTTAGCCCCTTTGGCGTTGTGACTTTGAAGTGCTCCAGCCATACAGTTAATTGTCAAGTCCAAGTTTAGAAAGGTGAAACAATTTAACCCAGGCAACAAAGAGGGCTGAAGGCCACTGAGCCTATCAGGTGTTGCAGATGTTGTGTGTGTGCCTCAGGAAAGTGGGGCAAACTCCTGGATATGAGAGGAACACTTAACCAACCCATAATGCTTTGTTTGCTCAAGCCTCCATCACATTGTAATTGGATGGAGAACAACAACCAGCTGATTGGACAGCTGGTGCATAACTATTACTATTTTGGATGGTATGCTGGCCTGTGCCAATAGCACTTCACTCCTACTACCCTCACAATGGCTTGACCTTTCATTTCTCATCCCCACTGATCAAGATCTTGATGGACAAGGTGCTCAATTGCCAAGGAAAACATTCTAAAAGAAGCAGTGGATATGGATTTCATCTAACAGCACCTCACTTTGTCCTCAGTGTCCTGTTGATGATGCAGGAATGTCATTTTCAGTTCTCAAATGCTATATTTTAGCAAAATTTCAAATACAGCTTCAATCCAAGAAATATTAAGGCCATCAGATTGCAAAACCACATGATCATCACATTCATCACACTTCTTTCCCGTCGGCGACAGTGTTGCCCTAAATTCTTACCAGATGGCACACATTAGGAGCAGGAAGCAGAACCAACGCATCCATTGTTCAGTCCACAAGTGTTGCCAATTTCTGTCAGTGTATGAATGTCAGTGTCTTTCAAAATCAGAATAGCTCTTAGAAGTTAAAAGGTCAACAGCTGGCAAATTTTAGCCAGTAACTATCAGGAATTCAGTGGACAAAAATGGTTTCAAGATGGCTTTGTGCTGAGAAATATATAAATGCCATTTATTCATTACTTTTTATTTCCACCACTGTTACTGAATCTTTGTATGCCATAAAAGAAACTGCAAGGTCATACATTTGGGGTCTTAACTGACCACAATCTACACCAAATGATATGTTACAACTTATTTAAGGTGATTTAGGACTATTTAAGGAAACTACATGATGACATGTCAAGTGATATATTAGTAGAAATAGAAGCTTATCTGCACTGCATGAATGAAATGACGAACAACTGAAAAGTACAAAAAAGCTTTAAAAATACTGTAAAATACATTTTACTGTCTACAGTTTCTCTCATATTACTGACAAAGCTCTATGAAATGTCTCTCACTGTTTATTTCTTTTAATCTGCCATAACTTTATTGTCCTTGTTTTGGCTGTGGTGTGTTTGTGACTTACTGGTACTGAGCAACTGTCACCTCTGCTTTCTGTCTGTTCTCTTAAGGTAAAACAGCCATTTTGATCTGGAGCTGAGTTTTGCAATTTAGAATGGACTTGAAGACACACAACCTTGGTGTATTCCCATGGACAAATTACTTCTATTCTTTTTAGTGTCCTTAGGAGGTTTTGGGGCGAATAGCATGAAAATTATTATGGATCCATATTTTGACAGCAGTCATTTATTGTCTACATAGAAGAAGTGACAAAATAAATCCCAGCAAATATAAAACATTAACCTTGTGAGTTGAGGAAAAGTTGCTCTCATTGTCAGTAGTTCTACAAAAGTTGATTATGTCCATCTATAATACAGCCTATTTCCCACTTCTCTTTTATTTTAAAGACTGAATAAATGAACTGTGTCTTTCATATTTGACCTTAGATTAGGTTCATCTCATTTTTTAGTGCCAACATTTTTTTTAAATGTATTTATTTTTCTGATGTCTTTTAATGGGCTAGTTTAAGTACAGTTAAGTGTGAAACAAAACACAGAGAGGATGGGGAAAGGGCCATGATTCAGACTTTATGGACTAATAAAACAACAGCATTGAATCACACTGCTTAATGCTCATTCACCGCCTCAACCTCCACCTTTTCATCTCTTTAAATCAAGGTCACACCACTTCCTGCACTGGCATTCAGCATTGGCATTGGACAGTTCAATATAGACATAATCCTAAAGATTACTGGGCTGAGAATATACATGACTGGAAAACAGTTCTATTAATTGCAGGTGATGATAGTAAGCACAGAACTAGTTTCAGTTAAGGGTTTATTTTAAGGTGCTGCCTCTGTCATATTATGCAAACCTACAGTTTGATTAATAAAGACTTACAAATGCAGTTACAGTGATTCAGCGCTTTTCACGCAATTAGGCAATGATCCATCAGTTAATAAGTTCACATTGTGAGCAGGTCACTTTCTATGACTTTATGACTATGGCCATCCGCTCTGGTAACCTGATTAACGGTGATGGCCCAGTGGCAGTGTGTACGTTTCACAGCCTTTGTAGGTGACAGCCTTTGTAGGTGGTAGGGACACTATCACTGGTCAGGCTTCAGTGTTAAGGTGTTAATGGCAGTGAGTTCTGTATAAAGCATCCAAGCTGCAGGTTTGATTGTGGGACAATGTAGGTAACCACACATGACCCTCCGCTGGGATGGAGAAGAGACCTGTAGTTCCTAAACAGTCTGCCGTACAGCTAGACCAAGATATGGCCCCAATGTTGGCTCTTACTTTAAGTAATGTGTTAGTCTGTCATTTTTTTTTTACATGTTTAATGTGATGGATATGGTACAGATGGATTTGATTACAGTATGTGAATACAATATAATGACACTGAACAGTCTATTTCAAGCCAGTAAAACATATGCAAAGACAAAGTATTTATTTCTAAGTTATTGTATCATTATAGTAATACAATTGCATTATATAGAGCAGGTTTTCATGACACTATTTTTTTTATTAAATGACAATTCATTATTCCACTGTGGTTTGATTGGAAGCCTTCATTTGACTGCATTTAGTGGAAACTGTTTGATACTCCCTAATACAGTTTTACCACTTCTACAATGGCAACAATGTAGTATAATGAGATGACCTGGTAGAACTTCAGCAGTAATTGATTCTATCTTGGTGGTTGACTAATTGTCTCATGATTTCAGCACTATGTGGAATAACAGTTCAGAATAATAGCCATTTAATGGAACCAGTCCAAACATATATTACAAGCCTTGAAAAACAAAAAATCTCACTTAAACTTGGGCTGACGGTGCTGCTATCATTGTCTTTCCATATGTCCTCCATTTGACTTGGGAGGAGCCTGGCACCAATGCCAACGGGCTGTCTGTCCACACACAAGCTGGCCAAGACATAGTAGCTCTATGTTTTCCTACCAGAGCCCTGACCGGGTCATATGGTGTGAGTCTAGCTGGATATCAGCATGACACCTGCACCTCTCTTTCTTTCCCCAAAGTTACATTTAACAAGGCTTTCATCCCCCTCCCCACCCAACCCAACAGTATCAGAGCCTTTCTTTCACTTCACTTATCTCCTCTGCACACATCCATACTGCTTATCTTCTGTCTTCCTGTTTATTTCATTCTCATGTTTCTCATTTCCTTCTTTGTTTTTAGGTAAGGCTTTTCAAAATTTTAGGTCTGTAATCTAAATTTAAAATTTCTGGTTCATGACAGATTAATTAGACTTCGGAAACCGTCTGTCTCTTTCCTGACCTTCCTGATTTAATTATCTTTTTATGTTTTTTTGTACACCACTACTTTATTGTTGTGTGTTCAGTTGTGAAAGCTTATATAGCCAGCTGCATTTTATATTACTTAGGGTAGCATTAGGTAGCATTTAAAGCTCCTTAATAGGTAGTCTTTTTTCTTCTAGTTGCCATCTTCTTCTGTTTCGTCTCCCTTGAGTGTTTTTCTTCCTTACCTCCAATCCTATACCCCTTCCTCCTCTAACATCAACACCATTCCCCCCTCTCTCTCTCTTTCTCTCATTCTTACTCCTCCTGGGTTTCCCCATTGGGAATGTTGTTTAAAAACGTACCTGTTTATAGCAGACGAAATTGGATTTAATTTCAGGCGGGGCTCGCCAGCAGGCGCCAGCCTGCAATCGGGGAATCAGCAGCTCACACAGGGCCTGCAAACACACACACACCTGTGATACACACAGCAGACCCCGCCACGAGCCAACTGAGATGAGAAGAGAGTATTGTCAGTGGCCTGAAACGGACAGTGTTTCTCATGCCCAACTCCTGGTCTCCCTCTGCAATGACACCTTCTCAGCTTCACTTTCCAGCCCCACTGCAGCTATCTCCCTCTCTCTTCCCCTCTCTGTTTCTATGTTCTCTGTCTGCGTCTGGCTTACATTGTCTGCATCTTCCTCCTCCCTCTCTCCCCTCTCTTACTCATTGTCTCATTACCACTCATTACCTATTTGTTGGGGGTAAGGGCCCCTTCTCATCATAAACTGCTGCCTTCCAAGACAATGAGGTTCACTAGGAGGTCAAATCAACTGGTATTCCTCCCTATGTCCCTATATATATACATACCTCTCCTCTCTCTGCATCCATCCACCTCTGCCGGGAGGGCTTTTTCTTTTCACCCTGCCTGTTGCCAGTTGCAATTTCCCCTTCATAATCCTGCTTCTTTTGGCAAACTGTGCCAGGCAGATGATCCTTCTCAGAGAAGGTCAGAGACCGAACAACAATGGAGGAGGAAAGATAATGTTTCTCTTTAGCTGGTCATTTGCTTTGCAGTGGACACAACTGTCAATTGGATAGTATTGTAGAGCTAACATGACAGAGCAAAAAGTAGCTACTGTCAGCTAGTGTGCATACGAGTAGAGCTGAATAGGATTTATAGTACTGCTGGTTTTGATTAAAGCGTTCCAATGATATTGTATTTGTTTGTGCACCTAAATTACCTTACCAAAAAAAATGCTTCATTTACAACTGACTGAAAACATATCACTGTCAAATAATTAATTACAACAAAGAGAAGTCTGTAGATCTGTAGAGAAACAATGAAGGTGGATCAAATTCATGTAGGCATTCTTCTTAGTTTAAGTGAATTTCAATACTCCCAATAAAGAAGAGACAGTTTAAGGTGTACAGATTTTTTCTTTTACCGAGGTAACTACAAACTATTCTACAGGAAATCTTTCAAACTGCCCTCTGTAAAAGACTTCCCTTTCCCTCTGTTGTTCAGGAAGTTACAGGCTGCAGTAAAGTGTCCAAAATTACTAGTATATTTGGTATCATGGTATCATAAGATTTCAGTTCAATACATACTGTTGTTTGAGGGATAATGATCGGTACAGTGGAAAATTAAAAACCTCTTAAAACTTCCATAGTTTGAAAAACTACATTGTGCAATAAAAACTTAGACCCATGCATGTGGTTAATAAGTAATGTATTGCTTCACCAGTAATTACAAATCATTCATACACATATACACATTTTCAAGCTTCCATATGGTGGTGGACAGGTCAATTCCAGAATCTGCAACCAAATGCTGGTTTTATACACTACAAAGGTGACTTTGAAAGCTTTAGTCACTAGTTTTACCTAGAGGTGCAGAGCGATGCTGTATGAATCAGTTATCATGTGATCTAGCTACTTCCAGACACAGAATACTGTTTTCTCTCAATTCCACTGGTTCTTGGCCCCAGTTGTAAGAAATACTGACCCAAAGCAACTCATTTAGCTAACCAAAAGTCAGTAATATTTGAAACCAACTGTCATGTGTTAAACTAGTAATTTTTCAAGAATTTAATTTTAAAATGTGAGAGGAACTTGTAAAAAATGGTTGGGAACAATAGCCCATCTATAGAATAACTGTAAGTATAAAAAAAGTCCGTATACTTAATAATCTATGATAAACATTGTCTCTTATTTATTTTTATTTACATAAATTTTGTGCTTGTGTTAGTACTTTACATTCTTCGTCCACCATTATGGGTGCCAGCTGTAAGTGCTTTTCGCCTCATCTTACTTGAATTAGTATATGCATTTCTTTTATCCTCTGGGATGCGAATAGTTTTTAATCTGAGGCCTTAGTCACTGTGTTGTTCTGTTCCTGTTGTTATATTGGATGATTGGACATCTGCTGTGGAGGGTGCTAAGCTGGGAACATAGTCCAATCTTCAGCCAGACATTGTCTGACATCACAGCCACTTCAGTGGTCAGTGTGTGTGTATGGTCCGATACAGTCTGATATAATGACAGAAATACACAGGAGAATATTAAATGAATATGCAAACATAAAGTTACTGTATGACTGTGCATTCTGGCACTCTGGTGCACATGTGTATTATTCACACTGTTCACTATTGAGACTTAGCACCATCTTTCTCCATTTAGTATAATTAATACCCTGCCTTTCCACTCATCTTGCATTTGCTTGCCTTTATCTAACCCCAACTAACGACTACAAAGTAGCACCATGAGCTCGAAGGAATAACATACAAGCACAACACACACACACACACAGAAAAGTTTTGACATCAAAAAGCCACAATTAGCTCATTTATTTGCTGGACATTTCTGAACCACATAGATTGAACAGGAAGCAGGTAATTTCTCTCTCCCTGTTACATGCTCCAGCAAAGTTCAGAGCTAAGGGCTCATCATTTAAAACTCTAGCATGAACTTTTTATTGGTGGATACAATATCTATGAATGCAAATATGCCATCCGTTCTAGGGTCCAGTCCAGTGTTATACATTGGCTTTTGTTAGGGTGGCCTGCCACACAAATTACTGCAATAAAAAGTACTATCAAACCTGTTAAACAAGCTGTAGAAAAGTAGGCTTTCAACTGTTTGTCCACAGTCTGCTGGCATTTTAAATGCAACTACAGTGTGCTAGTTAAGGTAATAATAGTTATTACCAATATGAGCTAAAAATATGGTGACTGGACTGATAAGGGTATGGATGAGATAAGATAAAATCATCCTTACAGCTCGTTGGTGCCTTCACCTGACTTTGGAGGATGAGCAATCACAGCTCAGTCCCCGCCGAGCTATAAGCCTGTGTTATATATTTTCTTTTGTGACACAATGATCACTCACAAAATGTAAAGGATATTTCATTTTCCCAATAACTTAATCTATGAATATTTTAATAATACATTCATAAGCATTGTTTGTTATTATATTAGTATGTGTGGTCATTATTATTATTGTCATTATTATTATACAAGTTTGTCTCTGGGCTCCATCCCAAACAGTAGAGCTGAATGAAGTTTAGTTTGTGGAGTCTCAGAACATTGCAAAATGGCAAGTGAACATTTCATATCTCAAAACCTGACCAAATCTAGCCAACCTTAAATGTATGAGATTATTTTAAAACATTATAACTGGTCTGTTAAATGTCTGTATCCTTACTTTCATCTCTTACAAAGAATAACACCGGCATGTGTGTCAGCTATACTGGAGTCCATTCCTCTGTATTAAGAGGTCAGCCATCTCACTCTGGATAATCCTAGTTAATATATCTATACTATAGCTCAATAGATTTGTATCATTAAAATCTGATGTTGCTTAATATACTGTATATGTTAAAGTGCTATCACGGAACATCAGGAGGTACTGATCTGCTTCAGTCCCATTGATGATTTTAGGTACAGATAATGGGCGGCAAATTAACAGTATCATGCTATGGTGGGAAAATCCACTGCGTAATAACACCATATAAATACTGGCTTTCTATTTTGTGTGCTCGTCGAGGCTATGTTATTGTGCATACTCATGAGGTGTCTTACTTTGATGAGCTGAAATGTCTGTTTTGAGAAAGCCTGTTCCCCTGTTGTTCTGTGTTATTTTACACTTGGCATTTAATAGTGGTCACTGATTCCCAAAAATTACATGTTGTATGGTTTGCCTTAATGTCACTCTTTCTGTTTCCCTTACTCTTCCATTTCACTGAAGCGATTCATTAATGTGGGGGACACTCATCTCTAATCATATTTGTTTATTCTGACAAACCTGAGTGTTGCTGGGCAGATTGTGGCTACCAAAATCCCTGCTCTGCCAATGGAAATAAACCTAATGACCTTTGCTGCTCTTGCTAACTTAAAGACACTTCGTGTGTGTGTGTGTGTGTGTGTATGTCTGTGTAACAAGCACTAATGCATGTCTTGTAGTTCTTTCCATTTAAGTCAGAGTTATATGGGTTATTGAGTCTTTAGTTTTGAATCTCCCTTGGCAAAGTTAGGATCTATATTGGCAAAGGTTAGTGCCTTTACAGACTATTTTGTTTCCTCTTTTCTTCTTGCATGTGTACACATACATGCACTCACGCACACTTGAATGAAGCTGCACTGTCCATGGCTTTACACATGCTCATACTCAAATTTAATCAAAAGTCCTAATGGGTTCTGTGAGGAACGCACCCTTCTCTGTGTGTGTGTGTGTTTGTGTGTTTGTGTAGTGACAGGCCAAAGGGGCTTTTGAGGCAGTGTATGATTGGAGGGCACAGTGATGTGGCTGAGAAATCAAAACACACCTGATGAATGAGGAGGGGCAGCACTCTTTTCTCCTTTCTGATCACAAGAAATTTGTCCATTACATACATACACACACACACACACTCCTTTTATAGACTGAGTCACTGACAATAAGAATACTGGTAAAGCACTTTATATTTTGCCACTTGTCTACATTTCTGCTGCATGCTTGTGTGTTTGTGTGTGAGTCTGTTGGTTTGTGAGCTTGTTGCCAGTAATGAGGTCAATCTCCCGTGTGAAGCTAAAACCACTGTGTGTCTATATCTCTGTTACATGGGCAGAGGATTATTCTCATCACTCTCAGCACCACTTTCACTCTCAACCCTCTCCCACTCTCTGCCACCAGAACTACGCACATTCAGCATTCTGCTTCTTCTGTTCCTACTGACTTGCATTTTAAATCAATAAATTAATTCCGGAAAATGTGTTGTGGATTAATTGGTTGGAATATATGGAATTTTATGAACCTTGAGATGGGATCACACCAGCCGTGACCTCTGTCAACATTTCAATGTTGCAACCCCTGAGTACTCAGTAGTCATTACTTCATCATTACATGAGTACATAGGTACTACACATACATGTATTTATTTAACCCTTTATCGGGCACTCATTGAAATACTTGGAAATTCAAAATTTCAACCCTAGAGTGTCATAGCAGGGCACAAGAAGACTTTTTTTACTTTTGTGACATTTTTGAAAATATCCAATTTTCATGTAGAAAATCAAGATCAATGAAGTTACCATATGGTTCCTTGCCCGTCTAGGGTAAAAAAATTTCTACAAGGTGTATTAAAAAAATAGAAAAACATGTATAAAGTTAAAGGAACATTTATTTTTAACATGTTTAATTTTACATAAATAACACACATATATTTATATATAACATAAATAACAAATTATATATATATATATATATATATATAACTAGTGTCACATCCCCTGTCTGCTGGTAGCCTTATTAACAGCCCCGCCCTTTGGGGTGGTACCTGTGCCCCATTTAAGCTCCCCCTTTCCTACCTCCGGTGCCAGTTCGTCTTGTGTCATGTACCAGCGTCCTAGCATTCTCTTGTTGTTTGTGATTCCCGGTTTTTTGGACTTAATCTCTTGTTTTTTGACCTGCCATTTGCCTGTCGTTTTTGTACCTCTGCCTGGATTCTCTTCTGGTGCCAATAAACATCTGGCCTACCTCACATACCGTGTCTGTGGTCGTGCATTTGGGTTCAACCTGCTGAGCCCTGACAACTAGAACTAGCAGCTGTGGCTCAGGCATATACATATAGATATATAGATATATAGACGCCATTTGGATGTCCGCGGAAGTTACCATATACAGTCACTTGCCCGATAAAGGGATATTTTGAAAAATATATTATTTCTCAAATTCTCTGCTGAAGGACTTAAGCTGATTAGGTAATTCACTTAGATATAAACACTGGTTGAACACACAAAACCTTAATTTCGATGGAGACTTATTTTTGGATGACCATTATAATTCACAAAAAAGGTTCAAATGTTGTTTATCAATGGGTAATTTTTAGACTTGACTGATGATTTTATACATATAGTTTTTTTTATTTATTTTTTTTATTTTCTGGTGACCACTGAAAGCACAGTTAATGCTCCCTCTCCATTCTTTTAGATAGTCTTGCTGTCTGGAAATAACTGCCTTGGGGCGTTGCCAAGTGGCTAGACTTGCCTATAAGGACTTTCACAGTTTCACAATCCGTAAATATTTATATACAATATAAACCAATATGAATGTGTCCATAGACAGGCAAATGTGTATCATATTTCCAAGTGGCTCAGAAGAAATTCTCAGAAGTAGATTTTAAAATGACTTGTTCAGACAGCTGTTACCATTGTAATGGTCATTGTTTTGACCATTCTCTGTATCCTTGCCCTGTCTATCTACATCATTATAATTGCACTACTCACAATAAGTTAGGGATATTGTGAGAGACTCAGTGGATGTCATACATACGGTGTTTGTTTCACTTCAGAGATTTTTGGGATAGGGAGGCAATTGTATTGGGGTGATAGACACACCTCATTTTGTGTTTTCCACGTAATGGTCTCACTGTGTACAGTGTGCCTTACATATTGGGGCACTCATGTAAATAACAATATCCCTAACTTATTGTGAGTAGTGTATATCGGCATATCAGCTAGTCAGTATCATTGTGATGTTTGCCTGATTACATATCAATAAGTCAAAATTGTACTGGTTATTATTTGGTGTGTGGAAGTGTTTAAAATGAATATTTCCAATTTGAATGGGGGGTGGGGGGGCACCATAAATTCATATTCATTCATATCATTGGCACATTTCATTATGAACGTTTGAAAAATACAGTCATTTTGTACTTGCTGGAATTGCTGGAATGACTACTGGCAATTGTACCTGTCTTGAAAAACATGTTGGTTGACCCACTGTCTTGATGCAAGAGTAACTCCATCTTTCTTTGCACATTCCCTAGACGTGGTGAATCAGAAATCAGAGAACCGATGCAAACATTGCTCTTCAGAGATTAAATTGTGGTCTGTGTATTGTTTGTACTCCCCAGCTGGTTTGGATATGTTTTTTGTTCTTTTTTCTTTGTAATGTCTCTTTAAAAGCACCGTAGCCACTGCATGTTAGTGTTGAACCAATATATAGCTTCTAAGTGCTTATTCAATCACACAACAAACAGTTGATGTGTCTCAACTTCAGATCAGGCTGGTTGTGTAAATGGCTCTCCTATCTGGAGTGTAGGGCTGTTTTGGCTGATGCTGTGCTTGTATTTCTATACATGCCCATGTGCAACTTATTGTTGTACAGACACACAAATATACACACGTGTCTGTCTGTCTTTGCAGTCTGTTTCACCATAATTGCTAACACCCCCCCGCCCTCTGTTCAATTCACACATGACGTGGCCCACCTTTTAACCCATCTGTCGGAACTATTGTGTATGAGTGTGTGCGTTGTGAGCTGTCATGCAAGGCTGGAGCCGTGTTGATCAACGGGCCAAGCCAATGGCATATGGCCATGTCCTGGGGTGCTGTGGCATGCAGGAATACAGGATAGCAAACTGAACGGACAGGGGCTAGTGCACATGGCTGTACAGATACTGACGTGCCAACATTGCATATGTACCTCATCAAGTGGAGTTCCAAACACCCATTTCTCTCTTTCTCTGCCTCCCCC
>BRZM01001479.1:0-87608 GCA_033238685.1 Lates japonicus
GTGTGTGTGTGTGTGTGTGTGTGTGTGTGTGTGTGTGTGTGTGTGTGTGTGAGGAATCGGATTCAAACTGCTTCCATGTGAAGAACGGAAATGCTTTTAACTTACAAACCCAAAGATGATTCATATTGCTAAGCTGCTTTTCTCTTGTCATCAAAACACTCACAAACACACAAACAGGGACGGCACATCTTTATATACTCCAAGACACCCACACACACATACACACACACATGCACGCACAGTATGAAGCCAGCTTAAAAAGTCATGCATACAGGCGTCATCAGTTCCTCCCAATATTTACCGATCTATTCGCAGTTACACTTTGAAGGTAGTATTTTGCTGACATTTGAAGTAATTTGAAAGAGTTGATTTGTTCACACCTTTAGACAATGAATGAGTGTGTGTGTGTGCATGTGTGTATGTGTGTGTGCACGTTCGTCACGGATGCACTGCCATGGTCTAATCCCTGAAATGACCAGAGGCCACTGACCAAAGCAAGGACAGACCTGAGATCTGTCATCTGGTGCTTTAGGTTCAGTGACACAGTACTTAACAGTGCTACTGTACCAACAGTTCAAGTGAAACCAACATAATCTGACAGTTTGTTGCCAGGATTATTTATGACTGTTGTATTTAACCCTAACATTTAGACTCAGCGCTTACTGTATTTCTTCCTCTTTTTTCATTACAGCTGTCCTTCGCAGCTACAACTCCAGTTCTGGCAGACAAGAAAAAATACCCCAATTTCTTCCGCACTGTCCCCTCAGACAACGCTGTGAACCCTGCTGTGGTAAAGTTCCTCAACTACTACAACTGGAGCCGCGTCGGGACACTCACACAGGATGTGCAGAGGTTCTCAGAGGTCAGTTCTTCTTGTTTACTCTTTAAAGAGACCACATTTTAAAGTGTAAACTCTTGTGATAGTCGACAAAGAAACATTAGGTGCTGGAGTTAGACACTGCTGTCCAAAAGCACTGCCTTGTATATTGTGAAAGATAGCAGGAATGATATACTGTAAAAAAAAAAAAAAAAAAAATCACCCTAAAATCCCTCTTGGTACAGAATATTTGTAGTTTTGCAAATGCAGTGTTTCCATTAATTCAGTCAAACAGATACATCACTTCTCTTCAATGACAACAGTGATAGTGGCACATCAATAACTGAACAGAATTTGCTCAACTGAAGAAATTTGGTGAATTGTTACACCTCTGCTTCATAGTAATAGTAGCCTAAATTGCAGGAGGAAAAAGTGCATGGTCTCATTTTCTCTGCATATTTCTTTATTGTACATAAAAATGTGTTTATAACTTTGACACATCAAGAAAGTAGACCAAACATATAAATATAAAGCTGTAGAAAAGCAGTTAAAATCACACACTGTGCAGCGGATGTGTAAATATATAGTAACATAGTATGGAATTATCAGCTGTAACACACAGTCCTGACAGTGACCCATGTTGAATGGACATTTATTTACAGCTGTGCTAAAACAGTATTTTTGTGTTGTACAGCCTAGTTTTTTTCATTCTAGCCTTAGCACCCTCACAACCTCCTAGCTTTATGGAAAAAAAACCTTTTCCTAAAGGTGAAGGTTAACATCTCACCATCATAAAATACTGAACATATTCTGCGTAAGGGAGATTTGTATGTATTTGTTATACAGATGCAGAGAATGGGAGTAGTAACAGTGCTGAACAGTGATTGACATTAGTTTACAATTAGCATTCAGATGATGCCAGCATGATTTGAGTGGGTGGCAATCAATTAGATTCAACCTACTCTACAACCACTGGTTGACTGAATTTATATTATCCACCCACGTGACATCCCACGTTGGATTCTGAAGGAATATGAAGATTTTTTGAAGTAAAACTGGAGCTTAATCCTACCACTTACATTGTGTTTCACATCTTTAGTAATGAATTAAGATAATTTGCTGGCTGGAAAGAAATTGTGTTTCCATCCACTTTAGTACCAGCAAAACAGATGAGAGCAGATGTAAGAGTACAACTTTTGTAATAGAAATGAATACGTGATTTTGCTTTCTTATTTATTTACCAAATTCCATCTGGTGTGTAGTTTAATGCCCCTCTTTCATTCTGTGGACAGAAAGCACCACTCACTGTACATCGCTAGTGTTGGGTAAAGTAATTCCTGGAACTATGATTAATGTTGAGCATAGTTGTGTTATCTGTGTTGTCTCAGCACTTGTAGCTAACTCCCTCATGCCAGCACGGAAATTCTTAGTTTGAAAGTTGCGGTACATTGGATTTCAGCTCAGGACCAGGAGAACACACGTTTGTATTTTCCATGAAAAAGGAGGAGAAAGGAGAAACAGGAGACGTGACCTTCCAATCGATCAAGTTGATTGAAACCATGAGCTAGCAAGTTTAAATCAAGTTTAAATTAATGCTGACTAGTTAGTCAAATTAATTTTCTTTTTCCAGGAGGGTTGAACACAAACAAAACATACAGATTCGTCATTTCTTTGGTGACAACTCAAAGTCATGGCACAAACATTATATCACATCAGCAACACGGGAACATTCAGTTAAAAAAAGCCATGTCAGAGGTATTAAAAGCATAAATTTGAGAAACATATTGTGAGCTCTTGCCTCAGGGCCCTGTTTGAAAACAATCTGCTCAGCAGCTGGGGGTGGGAGGTGGAGGTGGGGGGTGTATACGAAGTCTCACTGCAAATCTCAGAGAGCCCAAATCCCTTTATCTCTCCCCTCCTGAAAGCGCCAAGGGGCTTAGGACGGGAGGAAGACGGACGGCCCGATTCAATCAACATGCCACAAGATTGGCCTCTAATCCTGATTTACAAATATGCAAGCATCGCTTCCGTACTTCATGATTCGTACAATCCTCTGTCAGGTTCAGAGCACGCTGGGTTTTGGTACATTGGGAAGTCACGGCAATGTGCAGCAAGACGAATGCTTGATGAGATGCGAAGTAGTAAATGTTTTAATGCCGCCAAAGAAGAGAAAAATGATGTAACAATGAAACGCAAAAGTCTCTCCGTTACCTTCAAATGCAGCTGTTACTGCAACATTAGGTCAGATAGTGTGTTGTCTACATTAATGTTAATTGCTATTTGTGGATGTGCCTGTGTTACTTACTACCAATGGTCAATTATCTGATTATGCTGTGTTTTCCAAGTATCTAATAATACAGTGTTTTATAATAGCAAATGTCCTCCCACTCTACAAGCAAGGGAAGTCTTTAACACACCATCAAAATAGATCCTAGTATTACCAAATTATTGCACCAGTGGGCTGGAGTGGTCAGACATCCCATGAAAATCTCACGTGTTATCGTAAAAGAAAAAAGAAAAAGACAAACAAACAAACACTTTTTTTTTTAACATTTTCAGTGGATTACATTTTCTTCAGAGACTTTTGAAAACAAATAATACTAAACAAATGTGTACATGTAGTACATTATCTAACCTGTGCTCTGTTAAGTATTGGATTTGAAAGAGCACATTTGTACTGTACTGTATACACAACACATCGTGCATGTGTGTACACACATGCACACTTGTATCTGCATAATGAGTATACTATTGACAGTGTTGTCATCTCCACCACCTCTACATCTATCTTTTTCTCTCCCCTTTGTACTCTCTCTCCCTTACTGATCCACAGTGCTGTTTCCCAGGGAGACTGCTCGCAAGGTTAATGTTATGTAACGCTTGTTAAGGATTCAGTCGGAGGCATGCACACCACACACACACACACACACACACACATACAATGTGCTGTGCCCTGGGACTGTAACCTGTAAGCTAAAGCCAGCTTGTCAATTCTATTTATAAGCACCATTGAAACACACACACACACACATACTATATATGTACATGTACACATTCCCATGTGTGGATTGACACTGATGTTCCATTAATGGGGTGGGGTGGTGGGGGTGGTTCTGGTTTATATAGTGAGAGATGAGAATGAGTAAAGGCTAGATATTTGCTACCATGAAGGTGTCTGTCCACACTACACGCACTCACACACAGACACACACAAACACACACACACAGCAATCAACATTATTGAGATTGCCAGACAAACTGGGCACCCAACCCAGGAATGGAGCAGCCATCATCAGTCAGTCAGATGACAGACCTGACTGAGAACAGGATTAGGACTCTGTCCTCTGCCTGGAACCTTCTGAGCTCAAGTGTTTAATTACACTATGACCACTGATAAATCTAGCAGAAGTTCCTCTCTCATCATGCACTCACTAGAAGTTCCGCTCTCTTATTCACTCCCTTTCACAGAAATCCTGCTTACAATCTAAAAATTGCTCGGTTGTTATCCTTGTTTGGGCATTTCACAGTTTTTCTATAGCCATCAGCTGCTGTTCATCACAAATAACCATGTAATGTTGTATACATTCGTCCTCAGAATGACTCACTCATGCCATTGTACAGGGCATGTAAGGCCGAGAGAGGAAGCCAGTGGAGAGCTTGTCATCAGGCTGTGGCTCAACCATTTGTCACGCTAGTTTGTATAAGCACATGACTGGCATTATAGTCTGAACTCTGGGATTTGCATGGTGATTTGTATAGTGATGTAGCACACAGAATGAGAGACAGATGTGTGCAAGGACCCATCACATTGCCACATTTGTAAAAGCCAAATTGCATGAAAACGTACCTGTCACATCCTCTTCAGTCTCTCTCCTGTAAATCTACAGATGGACACACAAATGCCTTATGAAAGTGTAGATACACATGCACAAAGCTCAGACAGATGGAATGATAAAAAGCACCTGCTAACACTCTGGTATGTGTGACACTATTAAACACACACAGGCAGTCACACCCGTCACTGCAGAGGGGGCTTCACACTGTGAACGTGCCTGGAAATGATGTGTCTGTTTGTCTCACAGTGTCATAGTGGTGCCATCTGAATCATCAAAAGCTACTCACTTACACTACATCAGGGCATTCATTTTAGTCTGTCTATGGTTGACTTAAGGGTGGGATTTTGGCTTGTTGTGCACTCACTTTATCTTGAGAACATTCTTAAAAGGTATGATTGCTGAGCTGTAACGTTTATAAAATATTACATATGAAAAAATGATTTTAATAATAAATTAATGAAGCGACAGAAAATTATCATTTGAGTCATTGTCAAGCAAAAGTGTTAAACATTTCCTAATTGTAGTTTCTCAGTTCTGAGGATTTGCTGCTTTTTTGCCTTATGTAACTTATGTGCCTTATGTGACACAATAGTAAACAAAATATCTTATATCTTATTTTAGACAAAACATGCAATTTGAAGGTGTTGTCTCAGACTTTTTCACTATTTTTTGAATTTTTATTGATCAAATGATAAATTGAGAAATGAAATGGCAGATAGATTAAAAATGAAAATAATCCAGCGTTGCTCAGCACTATATTCCATCTTGTCCATCACTCATACTCCCTTCATCAAAATTGATGAATCTGCCTGATGAAGGTAGGAAAGCATTGTTAATAAAGGGAGTGCAAGCAGAAAAGGGATTTGTCTTTCATTCTCTAGTTATGACTTTTTGACATTGTGCTCCTGTCACTGAGACTTTGAGGTGTGCAAGAACTGTTTTTTTAAATCATCTGTCGGAAGCCCACAAAATATGAAAACGTGTATAGAGCATCTGTTGAATCAACAGCAGAAACTTACTGCTATCTATCTTAAAAGTTAAAGCTCCGATGATTTAAACTACGTATTTAAGTTCAGCTTTATAGTACATTTAACAGTTAACACCCTTTACACTCTGCAGCACACATGCTCACTTAATACAAAAACAAAGACAGATACAGCAGCTGTTTTATAGAGGATTCACTCTGTGCCATGCTCCAGGCTACAGACATGGAATAGGTGTGGGATGAGACTTCATTCTGTTACATATGCCCCAAAGACTCATAGGTTATCCCTCAACTTCCTCAGCTGGTCAGTTCATCTTAATTTAGTTTGTGGTTGTATGGTTTGTTTGTTTTTTGTGTGTCTTTGCGACACAGATAAAGGCATTCTGCATATATATACAATCCTATTTTGTTAATGTCCTTGTTGCTTTATAGAGATATAACTCTGACACTGTCAATGTCAGGTGTGGGTGTGTACTTAAATATTTGTGTGTGTGTGTGTGTGTGTGTGTGTCTGTGTGTGTGTCTGTGTGTGTGTGTGTGCACGCATGCTCAGATGTGCAGTAGGATTATTTCTCTCCTGTATTTGCTGCTGGGGATTCCCAGGCTGCCCCAGACAATGGAGGATGTTTTTGTTACACAGGAAAGCTGCTCACTTTTCCCCTCCCTACTGTCCCTCAATCCATCCGTCCCCCGCCCCTCCATCTCCCTCGTTTTATCTGACACACTCAGTCCGGCTGAACACAGATGCATGTGTTCGTTTCCATCTCAATGGAGGGAAACACAAAATCAAACCAATAAAAATCCTCTTGTGACAAGGGGTTTTTTTTCGGAGAGGTGAATGGCTTTGTGTGTGTTTGTGAGTATGTGTTATTGTACAGTGCAAATTTTGCGTCTCCATACTGTATGTCTTGTCTATATGTGATTTCTTTCTTGTTATTCCATCCACCCAGCTGCCACCCCTTTCTTGTCCCAGCTAGTTTCCTTTTAGCATTGCAGCAGCCAAGCCTTTTAGATCAACGCTCAACATAACAGGACACTGTAGCTTGTCCAGACCACCAAGCCAATTGTTCCTCAAGAGCAAAACCTGGTTGTATTGATCCGCTCCGTCCTCCCTGTTGTTTCAGCTCAGCGAGCAGTACATTGAAGGGAATGTTTGTACAGGAGTGAGTGATGTACAGAGTGATTTAGAGCTCCCTCCAGGGTACCAGAGGAGGAGGCGATTATGACAGCAGACATTTAGAGACATGAGGGAAATAAAGTTGAAGTTGTTCTGACTTTTTGTTAAGATGGCAACATTCCTGTAGCTGATTACACAATACTGTTGTTTTAACAATTTTAACAGCAGTAGCACTAGTAATAGTACTAATAGTGGTTGTGGTAGCAGTCATAGCTTGGATGTGTTAACCGCTATTGTCACACCACTTTGATATTGTGCTGTAGTAATCCATTTTTTCAGTATGAAACACTCACACCGTGTAGGTGTAATAGAAATGAATGTTTACATGATTTTGCTGTCTTATTTATTTACCAAATTCCATCTGGTATGTAGTTTAATGCCCCTCTCTCATTCTGTAGACAGAAAGCACCACTCACTGTACATCGCTAGTGTTGGGTAAAGTAATCTCCAAGGTGAAAGGTTGTAGCTTCTTTACTGACAGAAAACAAGGGTTTTGTTAGCTTGAATCCACAGTTGATTCCAATAATCAGAAATTTTAACAGCTCAAAAACATTATTGAAATGTCCATGGAAACTTATCAAACCAGTCCTTAAGCTATGATTTAATCTCTGATGTCTGTTTCAGTTTTATTCTTGTCAAAATATGGCTAAATACTTTTTTTTTTTTAACTTTTTAATTCTTGCCAGTGTCAAGGTTGCCTTCCATTGCTTTATTAAATTCTGCAAGAAGCACATCCTGCAGGACTGCTTTGAAACGTTTCTATCGGGTGTCTTGATGCCTTTTCTCTGTCTTGACAACCTGTCATTATAAATAAAATGAATTCAAGCTGACCCAACCCTCCATTCTTTGTCAATAAGGAAACTTCAAACCTTTCCGAGACATATCTCAAGCTAAAAGTTTGACTAGAATAGGAGCAGTCACTTTAAGGAGCAGTGTGGATATGTATATAAATGTGTGTGTGTGTGTGTGCATTCTATTCATTTCCAAGGCAGTAACCCTAAATATGGGTATATATTATGGCACACATGCACACTCCGATACAAATATAGGGCAGACACATAGGACCTTCATCTGTTCCATGTCACACATTGTCTCTGCCAGCTGAGCTTGGAAATGAGCAGAGCGCACACACACTCTCTGATGTCTTGCAACATGCCCCCTAATGCCAGAAACTCTCGGGTGGGGGTGGAGGGGCTGACAGCCGCGGGGCATGGCCGTAGGACATTCAAAAAATTTGGCCAAAGAGGAGAGGAGGAGATGTCATCAGAGGAAACCACAGACCATTTTCATGGCAGACATTTTGACCCCTTAGTCTCAGGCGTAGCTGATGGTGTTAATCATGGCTGTATTCCATTTAGATGCTCCCGTGCCAGGGTCCTGATACTGTGCATGCTGGCTTACTGGCACACCTTACTGGAACAACTAAATGGAACAGAACCAACACCTTTGTTTTTCCTGCTATAACAAGTGCAGGAGAGAAAAAAGCTTTTATTTAGATTATGGCTTAAAGGAGGGAAGCCAGAGGGGATGAATCAGAATATGTGACGGGGGAGAAGGAGTGAGAGGCAATATGATAAACCACCTCAACCTCACCATCACAGTGGGATACCTGCTCCATCCTGTCTCCTCTCAGATCCCATTACCCACCATTCCTCTGAATCAATACATCAAAGCAGACGTACAGCTGCTGCAGATACATTTACAGTACTCCGCATATGTCTGCTTTTTGTCAAGCCTCGGATAACCAGTCGAGATAATTTGAAGCATACATTTCTTGTGTCACTCTGTGAAAACAAATGCATACCACTGAGACAAATGTAATGTTACAACTTCACATCAAACAGTCAGTCAAATCTTAGTGATGCGGTATTGATGTGTTCAGTTGCCAATACGTCTCCATCGTGTAAAAATGTCAAGCTGCTTGTATTTTCATTTACAACTTAAAGTACAAACAGTTGTAAAGTTCAGAAAGCCTACATCTTTACAGCATTGTGCATACCGCATATATGTGCAGTGTATGCAAATATAAGATCTGAAAACTGGAAGCGTAAATATGCATGGCACAGTGAAACCATTCTGAGAAAAAACAAACAAACTGCAATATGAAACGAGAAACTGACAGCAGAATATTATGTAAATATTATGTAAATTTAGAGAAGCACATGATATGCTTGTATGTTTGAAAAAGCATGTGTTTTAACAAAATGTTACTGCTTGCATTTGAAGATCATGACTGAATTTCAGTTGAACAAGCAGAAATACATATGCTCACTTAATCACTATTTTTTTCTTTTACTCTAACATGGAGCTGCCTGTTGGTGTTTTTAGGCTTAAGGGATGTGATGTTGGTCATATGGTATGACAGGGTATTTTTTGACTGCCTGAATGAATTCTCTACACTCTAACATATGTCATGATTCCTAAATCTTAACTCTGAATACAGCTCAGTTAGTACAGACTAAAAGAAGAATGAGGCTACGTCTTCAAGGGTGAGTATTAGGTCTACAGGAAAGAGAGTTGTGCAGCCACGGTCCTGCCAAGAAATATGAATGGGTTGGATGATAAATAAAAAGAGCAGAGCAGTGAGCATCTCACATTGTAAATTTTCAGCCATGCTCATGTGCTTTCTCTTTCTTCCTCCTCTCTCTCTCTCTCTATTCTCCTGTTCTCTCAGGTGAGGAATGACCTGACTAATGAGCTCGAGAAAGCGGACATTCAGATCGCAGATACAGAAAGTTTCTCCAACGACCCCTGTGTCAATGTTAAGAAGCTCAAGGTAAGCGATCCAGCCTGGGCACTTCACAATTCAGTCTAACTAAAAAATTAAAAAAAAACTAGTGGTTGAAGGTCAGTCTTATTCAAATAATTCTCAGATACACCGAATGACTAGGGCTGACTATAATTTTTTAATACTGTATTTGTGTATGAGTTGGTGCCATTCAAGGTGAATGCTGCGCGATGAATAATTTATCCAAGAATTGTCTCTCACTTTGACTGAGCAGAGAGGGGAAATTCTCAATGAGAGTGTTGGAGCCCTAATGAGGAGGCTGTAATGGCCTCGGGATCTGCACAGTGACCTCTAATGACCTGCTCTATTTAATGGATGTTTGATGGGCATTTAAGCATATAGATACACATACACACATGCAAACAGGATTTCTTATTTCCTCTCCTTTCCTCTCCTCTCAAATGAGATGAGACAGAATGTAATTAGACCATTATTGGGCCAATATTGAGATATTAGTCCTGTACGTCTTTACACCATTTACTCCTGGCGTTAACCTGCACGGTTGAGCGGACGTTGCTACGATAAAGAAGAAATGCATGAAATTCAGATGTAAATGCAGTCAGGTGTGATGACTAAATTATCCAAACTATCTCCAGAGGCAATCAGAGATGCATTTAGCCTCTTCTGCCAGTTGTATAGACACAATGTCTCAGTGCTACAGTTTATAGTAGGGAAGATTGTCAATGGAATGAGCGTGAATGTATTTCCAGACAGGGAGTGGCATACATGGCACAGTGACAGAAAAGATGTTGGAAGTGAAGAGAATGGAGTAGGAGAATAGGAGAGGTCTGATTTTTGAGTGGAAGATATAACGTATGTAAGACGGAGCAGGTTGAAAGAAATGCAACAGTGAGATGATGAGACAGAGGGATCGGGACAGAACAGAAACATAAGCTGTCTTTCCTAAAATATATGTGTAACTCTGCATGTGGAGGGCTGACATTTTAAGCTGACACCATCCTTCCTTGATCAACTCTAAATATGCAAATCACAGCGTCGCCTCGAAAGCTTTTTGGAACGTTTGGATGGGGTGGGCGGGGGGCGCCTATGACACCCTAATGGTCTGTTTCCCGCTCATCTTGCAACAGCGGTGTGCTGTCTCCCGACCCGACAGCTACGTAATATGATGAGGTAGAGGGTGACACAGATTTCGTCGTGAAGGCTGGTCTTTTTTTGGTACACTGTTGCGTGTTTGATTGTGTATGTGTGAGTGTGTGCAGGGTGGGGCGGTTAAGGGGGACATGGCGTCACTGTGTGATCCACAAATAGAGCACTCACTTCTGTGATATTCCAGCTGGAATATTCAAAAAGCAGACAGGCTTTGCTGCTGCAGGGCGTCGAAGCAACACTTCTCTGTCACTTTTTTTGCTTTTTTCATTGTCATCTCTCGTTCCCTGTCCCCCGTTTGTTGCTGGATAAAATATAATCAGAAGACAAAGGCAGGCTCACACTCCCACCCACATGCACACACATACTCCCACACTTACCTACCAATTTTAGTAACAATGAAGTTTAGTCTTTTTCTGTCTGTACACAAAATAACAATGGTAGCAGATGTTTTATAAACATTGGCTTTTTTAAATTTTTGTGGCTGACAGACAGCTTAGGGAGCTTGCATTCAATGGAGGGACCACATGAGAAAAAAAAAAAGTGCTGAAATCTAAATCAAGACCAAAAACACTTTATTATTTATTATATCTAATTATTTATTATACATTCAGAACTCTTGCTTCTCAGATATGACGTAGCAGGGGATGTCTCTTAAGACATTTTTTGCCTTGCTAATGCAGCAATTTTTGGATGGCAAAGGGCCCTCCATGCATTTAATACTGCCACTTATATTCTCAAATATGGTTGATTTATAGAATAATTTTATTTCCCCCCATTTAGGTACCACATCATTTAAAGAGCACCTTCTAATTTTGGATTTCTGCTTACCCCGCAGGTTGTAAATGTATTTGTGGTGGTATAAGCTCCGACATTTGACAGAGAAGCCACTGAATTCACAAGCTACACTCTGATTGGAAAAATCATTTTTCTTGCAATGGACTGGTGATGCGTGCAGGGTGTGCCCCGCCTCTCGCCCAGTGACAGCTGGGATAGGCTCCAGCCCCCCCACAACCCTTAATGGATAAGCGGTATAGATAATGAAAGAATGAATGAATTTCTCTTACACCTTTACACAAATGCACAATTCTTCACCAGCATATACATGCATCACTAGTGTTAAAGGGAGGGCCTGAATTATAACATAAAACTTATAACAGAACTCAGGTTGTAAAGAGAACTCAGATTTTGCTTCAATACAGAATGACTGTGTATGCTACATTGTCTGTTGTGTAGCTACAGACAAAGGGGACCAACTCAAGACAAATGGGTTCCATTGATGTTATCATTATAAGTTTGTCCATTTCGTATAGTCTGTTATTGATAATACCATCTGAATAGTTTGTGCTGCTCCCTTGGACCACATTGGTTTTCTGGCTCTCTTTTCAAACTGATGAAGCACCTCTGCTGGTTCAAATCCCCAAATAGTACCAAATTGCAGCAAGTCTCTCACACTGCTTAAAGCGAACCCTCAGACCACCTCACATCCAGATTTAAGGACCAGCACCTAGTTCTAGGTCTGAGACTCCCAACAGTTCTCAGACTACTTGAGTTAGTTCTCCTCTAATGAGGAGTTTAGTGACGAGGTCAGGAATGCTTAAATGTTTTGATGGATACTGACATTATTTCACTGACTTTTATTTTGAAAACTGCAGCCTGTTAATTCCATTCCAGGAACCAGTGCCAGCAGATCTGTGGTCATAACCGTGTGTATAATGTTTAATGCTCACCTAGGATCAATTAGAGATCAAATGCACACACAGATGTGCCCTGCGAGTGGATGTATTTGATCATGTCTGCACACCGCAAACTCGCTGCACCGCAATCATCACAAACAGACGGGGGATGGTTTTAGTGGGTAGATGCAACACATTGCCCAGTCTACAAATCACATCTCCCACAAGCTCATAAAAGACCATCATTAGTACAGTGTTTGTGTGTGTGTATGAATTTGTGTGTGTGCTTAATAAGCCTTAACAGTGCCTGATTGGGCTTATGAGGTAGAATATTACTCAAACCATTATCACATATAAATCACCATGATAACGTTACAAACAACCCTGTCATGGAAAAGCAGTCAAGGCTG
The DNA here is from genome assembly GCA_033238685.1 of Lates japonicus. Classification (NCBI taxonomy): domain Eukaryota; kingdom Metazoa; phylum Chordata; class Actinopteri; family Centropomidae; genus Lates; species Lates japonicus. Next base: position 12,797 of record BRZM01001479.1, read on the forward strand.
CCCTTAACACTACCCTCTTTGAGAACAATTATTGTTCTAGTTATATAAAAGCTTGAGCAATCAACGTAATTTGGGGCTCTGTTGTGCCCCAGTCTGTCTGCAGTGCACAAACACAACACACTCACTCGTGCCCTTGCCCACAACTACGCAGTCTTTTCATGTTGTTGCCAGGCAGGCCAGAATTTATACTGAGGCTGTGGTCCTTGGTCATAGCTGGAGTCATTTGGGTTAAGTGCCTTTCCTCCAGGGAAGAGCAGTGTCATTGAGTAGCCACTGGCACTTCACACACTGTAGCATGGACACACACACACACACACACACACACACACACAAACAAACAAAAATAATGCAAGAGTGCAGAGTTGTTACCTGTCCTTCTTGCACATACACACACATAGACATTGTGACGGAGCCAGAGCAGTGGAACAACGGTAAGGGTTTTGTACAAAAGACCCCTTGAATGTTCCAGCATGCTCTCTGGCTCTGAGGAGAAACTGCCAGAGAAGCCTTTTGATTGAGCTGCTCAGCCTTCTAAAAACTCTCATCCTTTCACATGCAAGTGTCTGCGTGTGCGTGTGTGTGTGTATCCCATATAGATTGTTGCAGGGATGAAGGTGATGAAATTCATTGTGGAGCTGCTGAAATTTCTGAATCTATTTATTTATTTATTTATTGAGTAGTTCATTGTGTCCAATTACCTTAAGGAATTGGAATTAAGATGCCAGTGATTGGTTGCTCCGTCTTATCTGTGGATGCGTGACACATGGCAGACTGTCTGAAGGAAGAGTACTTCATAGTATTTGTAAAGGTTTCTCATTATCCGGTCACTCCATTGTTTTTGTTTTTTTTAAATCTGCTTTTGTTTTTAATTTTCATTACAGTTCATCCCAACATGCAAAACATGTTTTCAGAGTGTTCTCTTATATAATTGCATTTCAGAAAGGCCCTGCTTGAAGTCAGTTATGCCACTAAAAGGTTTTAATGTGGTTGTCTGTAATGTATTGCATTTTCACCCCAATCGATACAAGAGGGAACTCTGAACACTTGAGAACTGCATGTTGCACTTAAAATACATGACATTACCATAGAAAACACACTCAGTATTAAGTATGTTTTCTCAAAGAATGAGAATCCTGTTACGTGATGACTGTTGGTGACAAATACCAAAATAATGTAGTACAGTTTGCTGTTACTTAATATTTAGCTAAGTACAATGACATCAGTGATGCTATCAGTCTTTAAATCTCCTTTATATTGCTCAGTGAGAACCATCCCTCTAGATTTAGGCTCTGTCAGGGCTTTATAAAGGCCTTATTGCAGACTTTCCTCAGTGCACACATCACCTCCAGCCTCGTTGACCAGATGTAAATTCGCCTGTCAGTAATATTGGATTTGATTTTGATGTGTGCATGTGTGTATATGTGTTTTTGTTTTGAGTGTTTGTGATCATCTGCTCGTGTGCATATGTGTGTGTTTAGAGGCCTGCGCTTGTGTTTGTACTATACACATGCATTTGCACACGGAATGACAGACTGTTGGCCCCACAGCCTGATCTCTTTTCCCCACCATGAAACATGCTGCACTTCCACCCGGGCGATCTGAATTATTTACAGAGACAATCACCAGGCCATGTGCTCTGAATCCCCATGTAAATTTGTGCTCTCCAGCCTGGTTGGCAAGGAAGGCAATTCTTCCCGCTGACACTAATGTCTCCTTGTTATGGATTGACTCTCTGTCACTTGATATTGCCTTGGTCTCTCAGCCACTGGTTTACCTTGTATTTTGTAGCCGCTGATGAGATAGACACAGTGATGAAAATACAGTACAACACAACATGGCAGATTCTAGGATATGATAAGATAATCCTTTATTAGTCCCACAAGGGGGAAATTTACTTTTATTGTTGCAGCATATGGATTAAAAGATAGAAAGACATAAATACGAGTAAAAGACAAGATAAAAAACAAGATAATGATATAAGAAATATACACATAAGAACAGCATAAACATGACAATGTAATAAAAAATATTAACAGAATTAAAGGATTAATTAAAGTGCAGAACCTAGTGAAAATGGTCCATGTGAGTATGTGGTGTACTAGGAGCAGTAGCTCCTCCGGAAATCCACCACCAGTTCTTTGGTCTTCCCTGCATTGATCTGGAGGCAGTCTCAAGAGGCGTCAGTCTGACAAAATCCTCTCTCATGGGCTAGTTCTCTGTACTCTGTCATCCTCATATTTAGGAGGCCACTTCACTGCAGAGTCATCAGAACTTTGCAGGTGGCAGTGAGATGCGTTACACTGGAAGTCTGCAGTGTAGAGGGTGAAAAGGAACGGAGCCAGGACCGTTCCCTGCAGAGCCCCTGAGCTGCAAAACCACCATGTCAGATTTGTGTCTATTTGTTAATAAAGTGTGATGTTGCAGAATGATGAGAATCTTTTTATCTTAATGGCTGTATTGACTGAAGTGCAGCTCCAGGGTATGGAGCAGAAGACTTCCATTAATAGAAATGCTTATCATGTATTGCCACATTACTGTAAAACCAGAGGGGTCACAAAATCACGATAAAAAGTGTAACGAACACTGTACTGTATGATGACATCGGTGCAATAAAATCCTGATGATATAATAATGCTATTTCACACTGTAGAGGTACCTTACATTTATTACCTTACATTTTGTGCGCATGAGTGTGTTATGCTAAAAAATGTGTATTCTTCCTTTTTCAGGACAATGATGTGAGAATCATCATTGGCCAGTTTGATGAGAACCTGGCCTCCAAAGTCTTCTGCTGTGTAAGTCTTCAGTCCACACTCATTATAACTAAAAGCTTTATGCATCAACTTTGTCAGTGCTGTCTATTAGTATCTTAGTTAAAACTACTTTTGTACTTTTGTGTTGTACTGTTGGTGCAGGGCCGCTGTGAACACAATATTAGAATATGATGTGATTTGGTAAACTGTAAATGTGTAGCACAATGTGACATTTATGTCCGAAGCTAACAGAAACTTATTTTGCCCAGATAGAATTAGGCATAGCAAAATTTCTCACTTAACATTTTGGCTTCACATAATTTGGACTTTAGATGGTTTGGTCTCATTTTATGATCTACCCCTTGGGGTTTAGTCCAGGATTTAACAGTAATTTTCCAAGCTCATTTGGCACTAGATCCAAACTATCAGGAAAGACAGCAAGAATAATTACACTTTAGTTGTAGTAATCAGAATATATCATACTGTTTCTTCCTGCTGTGACGTTGCTTCAACCTCCATTTCTTCTCCCCCTCCTAGGCATATAACCTGAATATGTTTGGCAGTAAATACCAGTGGATTATCCCAGGTTGGTACCAGGGCAACTGGTGGGAGCAGGCCAACACCACCAACTGCACCACCAAAAAGCTGCTTACAGCCATGGAGGGATACATCAGTGTGGACTTTGAGCCGCTCAGTGCTCGGCAGATCAAGGGCATTTCTGGCAGGGTGAGTAAAACCCACTGTTGTACTCCAGATGAATGTACATGTTGCTAACAAGTAATTTAACGTGACATAATACTTGAAGTTGACATTTAATTAAAACAAGGCAGAAAAATCTATTGTTCCAGTGAGGCAAATAGCTAACCTCAAATACACAAAAAATTGGGTGGTGGCCAGGTGTGGTCAAATTGTACCATTGGTGGAATTTATGGTGCACAATATAACAGAAGGCCTTCACTCAAACTCAGCCAAACTCTGGTTTTCTTTATTTAGGCCAGAGCTTAGTCATCACTGAAAGTTTTTGTACTTTTTGTTTTGTTTTTGTCTGATTATAACACTCCTCTGGCTGTAACATGAAGAGCGCCTGTGGTTGTATTTGAGAGCATCTGTTGAAAGTGTTCCTGTAATTGTTTTTAGAAAAATCTCAGGGGAAAGTAGAGAACTGAGTCCCCTAAAAACCATCTTAGATGCATTTTTTTTTAAACCAGAGATCGCAACCACAATCAATCATAGGGTTTGTTTCTGCACTACCAGAAAAAGTGCATTGATCCCAAAACAGAGTTATTTCCAGTAACTATGTATCTGAAATTATGTGGAAAATAATCCCCTCTCCTCAGACCAAGTAACACCAATAATAGAGTATTTGAAATAATCCAACATTTATTTATTTTTCTAGAAACAACATATATAAAATGGTTGGGGATGTGCATTTTCTTGACATGATCTCCTCTCCTCTACCCATCTTCCAGACCCCTAAGGAGTACGAGAGGGAGTACAGCCGAGAGCTTCAGCAGAAAGGTGTGGAGGCCAGTAAGTTTCACGGCTTCGCCTACGACGGGATCTGGGTCATTGCTAAAACCTTGACTCGAGTAATGGAACTGCTCCGAATAAAACAACGGCAGAACACCTACCACAACTTCACCGTGGATGACCGTGAAGTGGGAAAGATGGTGCTGGATGTCATGAACGAGACCAACTTCTACGGTGTTACGGTAAGTTATGGTGCAGATAGTTTTTTTTTCCAACCATGAACATTTAGAATATGGTACCAAGAGATTACTGTCAGACATGTTAGAAGTTCAAGTGGCTTTCATTCATCTCTAGACACTTATGTACATTTACATGTACATGCAGGCAAAATGTTTTTGTTAATATAGGGACATATAGTAAGGGAAAGGGGAAAAGACACTCATATATACAGTATATACACAGACACAAACATTGTATAAAGCAGCATGATCAAAACACTGCTTAAAGCTGATGAATAAGTGTCTCTCTGGAGTAATTCAAACGAGTAGCTTGAGTGTTCATGCATGTAAACACTGTATGTTAAGTGAAATATGTACTATGTTTGAATGGAGCGGGCAAATGTCAGAACAACACACAGAGGCATTAATTACTGCTCTGTAAGGCTGGAAGCTTGTTTGCAGAGAGGGTTGTTTAGCCATCCTTGTCTCTGTATGAAGCCTAAAGTGATGTCATTTGGTGCTGCTGTCTCACTCCAATGCATTCAAGATTGATCCTGGTGGCTATGCTGGCTACAAGCTGTGTGTGTGTGTGCATGTATTCTCACTCTCACTTCCTGTTGAGCTATTAGAGGATATCTCCTGTTCCCCTGCAAAGGCCATTCCATTAGTAGAGGATGCCACATTGCTCCCAGACTTGGCTGCCAGTAAGCATGCAGGGCCCTTATACAGTGGAACATTACTTGTATTAGATCATATTCATAACTGTATGTACAAACAAATGGCCTAACAGTGCAACTGAGGATAAAAGGATAAGGATAAAAGCTTTACCGAAAATTACAGTGGAGCAGTGTTAAAAAAAAGTACTTTGCTCCTTAACATTCACCAAATGTGATGTGATGTGTGGCTGAGAGAATAACGTCAAGATGGGACACAAGAAGATAAAGTTATAGATTCTTCTACAGTATAGATGTCAGTAAAACTAGAAAGAGAGAGAGAAAATAGCCTCAGAGAAAATCAGCACAAGCTACTGACTTGCATTATTGTGAGCCCCTTTGGGGGCTAATGTCCCCGGGGGTACATGTTTGTTGCGGCGCTATACCAAATCCTTTGGGTTCTCATCCTTCTACTCTCACCTCTCTCAGCACAGACCCACTCAGGGCTGCTGGTCAGGAGCAGGCTGACATTGAGCCTTTCCTCAGAGATTCAGGGAAGCAAAGCAGTGCAGGAATATCGATGACCATATAACAGTTCATTCACTTTTTACTCCAGGCGCACAAAAGATGATGAAGTCCGACTAGGTTGTGTTTGAATAGACTAGCAATCTTGTTCTCCCTTTTCATATCTGTATTGACTCATATTGATCCTACATACAGTATGTAGCCATGAGTGGTGGAAGGAGTACTCAAATCCTGTACTTAAGAAAATGTAGTGATACAACACTTAAAGTACTCAAGTAAAAGTCTTGCAATGCTAATTCTCTTCTCTTTATGAAGTAAAAACAAGGATTTGCTGCAAATGACAGTTAGGCCAAATGTATAAGTGCTCATTATAAAGACAGGCCCCTTTCTCTGAAAGTGGCAGAAAGATACATAAAATTGAAGTACTTTATTGAGACATTATATGACATTGCACTTAAGTGTAGTACTTAAATATACTTTATACAAGCAGCCATCTTTGACATCTCAGTGAAGTTAATGATGATTTAATCGGGTATACAAAGAAAATATGTACCAGCCACTTGATTTTGAGATTGTGCAGTGTGAGCAGTTTTTATGATATAATATGATTGTTTAGTTTTACATAAAAATAAACAAGGTTACAGGTAACGTTGATGTTTTTAGAATAGCTACAGTGAAGCTGCATGCTCCTGATTTGTCTTAAAGAAAAAAAAACCCAGAAACATCAGTTACATACAGAACATTGTTTAACAAGCTAAATCTTTTTATAATGATGTTTATTTTTTATTTTGACAACCACAGTCCTCAGGAGAATAAAATAAATTCTGAGCAAGAATAATGTCCATGTGGTAAACAAATATGTTGTTTGAAGACAACAGCATTGCAATATAATTAAATGGATCTTTGTACCAAAAGATTTTAGATCTGCCGACCATTATAGCCATTCTTTTAAGGGATTACATGAAATGAGATCAAAAGCATTCCCTTATGTAGCACACGCGTAGCACATACTTCCACCCACACATGACAAACAAAGACGTAGGAGGGCAGTTTCCCTTCAACACTGCATATATATCTTTTATCCTATTTTCGAATCCAGATGTCAAAAGCAGCTGTTACACAGTTCACTTGTGAATTACAATAACTTCTACTGGGTTTCCAATGAAATTAATCCCTGCACAAGAACCAGTGAAATGGCAAATTCTGACTGTTTATCCTTAGTCAAAATGTTATGTGTGCATGTGCGCCTGATCACATGGGACCATACCCTGACTTGAGCCTTGTGTCTTTCCTGATGTCACGATTTTATGCTTTCTGTTTGCTGTGTACACATACACACATGCCTTATGGGACCATGCCATGTCAGTTCCATGCTGATATCAGCCCTGCCATTGAATCAGTGGTGCAGCAGCAGGAGAGTGATCATTGAGGGCTCCACAGTATTGATCTGGCTGCTGTCAGGGCCACAGAGAAGGCCAACATTAGCTGGGAGAGACTTCCAGGGTATAGAGAGTGCAGATAGCTGCTATAACCACAGGATGATGTACACTGGAATTCACCAGGGAGGGTTGGATGGGAAGAGACACAACAGGTTGTGACTGGGGGATGACAAGTGTGTGAGTTTGGCTTTGTTTCACTGTTGTTTTATCTGTGGTCAGTGGTCATTGTGTTGGTAGGTATCAGTGTCTCTCTGGGTAACAGTGAGTAGCACAGCCTTAGGCTTGACAGTCACCTCAAACAGACATGCTGAGGTGAGACAGAGGGGGAGGGTTTTGTGCATCTGTTTTCCTCTGTTAATGTGTATGTATACACACATGTGTATATGTGCACATCACAGTTACATTCACATCCTGCCCAAAACCAGGAAAACCCAAAGGATGTCACAGCTGCAGCCCACAGACCGACAACTCATTTGACCCCAGCACTCCTGTTACTGACAGTATTCTCACTTCCACAGACAAAGTGATACCTCCCCTGTCTCACCTCAGAAAGACACATTTACACACACACAGTGGTTGATCCATCAGCCACCTATGTGACACAGGATTGAACATCCTTTGAATACTAGACAAGGGACACCTGTCTGTGTCAATACACTCCTGTGAGGTTGCCCAGGCTGCAGAGGAACATAATGCCTTGTGGAAAGAGGCTTTGCAATAGCTTCTTTTGAATTTTGGTCAGAAGAGGTTAATTTAATCTTTGCAGCTCAGACATTTACTTCCAATTAAGAATGTCAGAGTCAGTGCTACTGCATATGTTTGATCTACTTTGCATATTCTACAAACTGTGTTTACACTTGAGAGAACAAATTCGGGGCGTGTTAAAATAGCTACACGCTGTTTTCATAAGGTTTACCATAGCTCCACTTTTGCTGATGTGAAGGGTAATTATGATGGCGATGCTAATGCACAGCGAGAGCATGATGGTGCAGCTACTCTAGAAACCTGGATACATATGCTCACAGTCATTATGGGTTCAAGTCAAGTTCCCCTGTTTTCAACCCATCATTGTCTGACCCTGTTTACACACCACTGTTATCTGAATGTAATACCTAATGAGCTGAACTGAGGTGCATGGCGTTGTCCTCCTTAGGCATAATTGCATAGTATATCATAAGAAAGAGCAGTGTGTGACGAACAGGAACTTGTTAGCGTTCACAAGTCAGATTGACACTGCGGTGTTGCAGCTGGGGGTAAAGGCAACATTGGAGACTTCTTGTCCCAGGAGTAGCTCACAGACACACTCACACACACACACGCACACACACACACACACACACACACACACATCGTCAGGGACACATAAGCATAATACGACAACATACTAAGTACATACACATAGCGCATAGACAACGCATGCATGCACGCACACACTCACTCAGGCAAACATCAAAGATGCCACACAAAGACTGGGATTCAAACAGAGGGGCGGGATCCTGCGCTGCTACTTCAAAGCTTGCCATCTTTTTGAGGCAAAATTGGCTCTCCAGCTTCCTTCCCTGTATTTCCCCCTCAGCTGTCTTTTAATCAGACAATGCAAATGCTATCTATCTATCTATCTATCTATCTATCTATCTATCTATCTATCTATCTATCTATCTATCTATCTATCTATCTATCTATCTATCTATCTATCTATCTATCTATTCTATCTCTCTCTCTCTCTCTCTATCTCTCTCACTCACCTGTTTTGTTAGGAAGCCAGTGATATATAAACCCAGTTAAATGTGTAATTAAGGAGCTCTGTGTGCAGATGGTGGGCTGAATTAATTGAACAGTCTTGGTAGATGAAGAGGGAGAGAGCGATAAAGAGACAGAGGGAAGGAGAAAATAGAATAAGAGAGAGAAACAATGAGACTACAGAAGAAGATAAAGCGGCAGAAGCCAAAAAATTGATTTGAATATGGTCATAATATTACGCAGTTGAATTGCTTTTGTCTACCTTGTCTGTCTTTTTTGCCAGACGCCCTGGCTTGAAATTGCTTATTCAACTTGTGAGAGTTCAAATCAGACCTTTCCTTTGTTGTATTTTTTTTTTTTTTTTTTTTTTTTCATCATTTTAGAGGTTTGCTTGACCGACAACACACCCTTTTAGGGAGAAATCAATATTTAGAAATAAAATGTTGAATAAAATCAGGAACATTCACTGACCGCTACACACTGGGTTCTTTTTTTGCCAAGTGGTGAGTCTCAATTTAAAGAATTGCTTTTTAAACGCTGTCTGAGCTCGGATTCGTACCAATGCTATGAACCAACACGGTTAAACCGGACGGCCTTGGCTGACCTGATGTTCTTCCAAGGATAATAGCAAATGAATTGGCTGAAAGATACCCTTGTTTACTCTATAAACAGACCAATTTTGGCCACTTCTAATCAAATGAGATGCAGTGTGCAGGAGCCGAGATTCTGCCCTTTTGCCTGCCAATGCGCCATATCAGGAAAGCACTGTGCATAAACTTACTTGGACTAAGCTTTCCTCTTTTTTTTTCTACCATATTTACTTTATGTTGCATCTTCCTTTAGAAGTTAGAATGTTTTCATAACTTAAGATATTTATAGTATGTGTGTTTGCAATGATGAATTGAAGATATATTTGTGCCTTCTTTCATAGGTCAAGTCATGTTTGAATGAGAGGATAAATCACAAAATTCAACCAGTTTCAAGGCATATGGGACACCACTACAAGCGTTCTTAAAATGAACTCCTCTCAGCTGCCTTTTCAGGTTTTGTGGCGTCATTGAGTCTTGAATATAATGCAGGTTTATATAAACCTTAACCTTTCAATCTGTTTTTAATGAAAACAAGAACTTTGTTTTTGTTGTAACATGCACCACAAAGCCTACCAAGCCAGCCTGCTTGACACATTCCCCATCCTACACGTCATCATCCATCCACTTGTTCTTGTCCGACTGAGTTGAGCAACCATTGCCATTATTTGTTGAATTCCAACTGCTCAAGTCTGTTCATTAAAACCTACTATTGCACCAGTTTCCTAATTTTTCAAGCCAGAAGGTTGCTGGTTGATACTGGTACCACAATGGATCCTGACCAAGAGCCTAAGGAAAGTCAGCAGTCATATTTTAGTTAGAACTCAAGATTGCTACCAAACAAATGCTTTTGTACACATATTTATCTCATGGTTGTTTTCTGGAGAGGAATCGCACAATTGCAAGGGCTGTTTGTCAGGAAACAGCAAATCTTTTAATTATTTACGTTTTTCCTTGTTGAGGAAAGCCTGCCGCTGTTTCTGTAATGTGGGTCATGTGTTCTGTGTCTGTATGGGCAGGTTATGAAAATAAACCTCTAAAATACAAAGTCCATGGTACTTTTACTGCTGGCTCCCTCTGTGGTGGCAAGACATGTAGACAGCAGTCATGTAAAAACAAGCTGGGCAATTTTGTCCCTTGGCGCATCATCCTGAGGTTGTTTTTGAGACAGTGGTGGCCTGCTGAGTGGCAGAATAACCCAGGAGATTGCATCTCCATGGTGATCCCCAGCTCCTAGGCTTCCCAGACTGTATGTGTAATACCGGTATGAAAGTGGTGTTCAAATCCTGTCTGCCTAACCATCCTATCTTCCCACTGCAGAGGGCTCACATCCTCTGACAGCAACATCACACCTGTGTGAGTGTGTGTTTTGCCGAGAGCATGAGAGAGAGATAGAAGGCAGTATGTGTGGTGTCATTCATGTGCTGAAAAGGCCTGCTGATGTCTGACTGAGCATGTGTGGGGTTTTGCCCATACTATAGTGAAAAGAGGAGAATCTCTATAAACCATCAATCAAGGCAGAGGACGGTGAGTGCGATAGACATATTTCACAGAATACCAGTACAGTATCTATTTTATACCATTTGTCACAGTATACTTTACAGTACAGACAAGAGATCAATGCCAGGCAATAACAGAGAATAATTGAAATACATAAATACATCTAATCAGAATGGAATGACACAATCATTTAAACCTCAAGAAAAATCAAATGATTTTCCAAAACGTAATAGTTATTTTTTTGTCTCACAAGTGCGGCTTTTGAGTAACCTCTCTTTCTTGTGAATTGTGGTCAACTAATGGTTGATTAGCAGGAGACTCAAAAATCACACATATATAGATTTTTGTCTCAATTTTTAACTGTGAATACACCACAGTAGCTGGGACACAGCAACAGAGAAGACAGATTGAAGAGCCAATCAAATATTTTTGGGTCAGATGGACAGAGGAAGAACATTAGATCAGTCTGTGACCTTCCTCATCTCACCTGTACTGTGGGTAGTACCTGCAAGAATAAACCAAACAGCAGAGTGAGTACTGATAGGACAGAATCCTGTCACAGAAACTATGTGTTTGGACAGTGATGAAATAGAGAAGAGTAGAGGGCGCATGTGGGGAGTACAGTATGTCTGTGTGTGTAATAAAAGAGGGAGAAAGAGAGAGAGAGAGGTCCTCTGGGAAGATTGACCTGTTTGGCTGTGAGATGATGGAGCAACCAGTCTAATTTTGGTTTTGCAGGCTTTTGATATGCAAGGATAAGAAATATTACCAAGGACTGAAATGCAGAATGTTCCCGAGCTTGACTCTGAGCAATTTTGGAGAAAAATACATCAGTGTCTTAGCCTGAATCACAGCTAATATCTCCATTAATTTGTGTAACTCATTGCTGCCCCTTTTTCTCCTTGTCCATCTCTTTCCTCTTCTCCACAGCTTGCTTCCCCACTTTGCCTCCAACACCCACTTTCTCTCAACCAAATCCTCCCCTACAGTGTATATTACAGCTATCTCCATTCCTCCCTTTGCCATATTACATCTCCTCCATCCCTCCTTAACCTTCATTTCATTGGCTTTCCCTCACTTGTTGATCGTGAATTTGTCACCCTTGACACACCAAGAGCCTTGAGCTGGTGCGAAGGGAGAGGAGGGACAGCCCTCATTTGAATATTTCTGGGTGGGCAGGATCCCTCAACATGACCTCATCATCCGTCCTCAGCCTCTGATCCTCCATTTTACCCTGCTCGGGTATACCTAGTCAGGGGCCTTGATGGTTCCTATTCTACCGTCTTCATGGGGATAAGATAGCTCACTACCAGGAGGTCTTAATCGTAGTTGCAGTCCTCTGGTACAGATTTTAAATCAATGCACTACCAGGCTTGATATAGATAAGGAAACGGGCCTTTGTCATTCTTATAAAGAGAAGAGAGGTTCAATAATAATGTTATATCAGCAAGGTGAAGATGTGATGTGTATGTGTGGGTAAAAAGGTTATATTGTTTTTAGATCTTTATATAGATATATGACAGATTTATTTATCTACAACACCTCAGTAAGAATTAATTTCCTGCTCTCTATCATCTGTTGCGGAATTTGAACCAGCAACAGCCTCATTGCTGTCAGTTCACCTGCAGCAAAGTCTTCTCACAGTCCTTTCAACTTAAATTAGCCTCACAAGAGTAATCATTGAGCTGTACCACCATTATTTTAAATAAACCAGCAAATGTTTTTCAACATGTTAGAATTTCGCACATCTGACATGAAACAAAAATAAAAATGAACTTGATCAAAGACAACCAATGTGAACCTTGCTGAAAAAATAACTCCCCAAATGATCTTAATCATATTTGCAAATGTTGCTACAAAGATGGGTCAGATTGTGTTCCAAAGATGCCTTGGTGATCAGCATAACGAAAGAGATGTTGTAAACGGCCCGCAACCACCACTTTGATGTTTGAGTTTTCAAACCAGCATGAGGCTGTTCGACTTCCAGGCCAGCCATCTGTGCTTGAGTTGTGCAGGCATCAGCTAAAAACATTGGATTTGTTTTTAACTTTCAGCATGTCACTGAACAGTTTTAGAATTGCGGTAAACACAATAATAACCGGATTTAAAAGAGGAGCAGTTGTCACTACAGAAGTGTGGCGGAAAGTTACGGAGCAGTGTTTTTACAAATGAGTTTGTTTATTTTCATGCATGTGGGTGGATAATAACATATATTTCTGCCAATGGTTTCACACTATTCCACTGATCTACAGGTGGTAGCAGATGCAGAGAAATATATAGTGAAGAAGACTGAGAGCAAGTAAACATTGGATTCAAACAGTCCGATTTAAAGTATATAAAAAAAAAATCCATCTTACAAACAATTTATGAACAAGGAAAATGCATTTTAAGTCATATGCTCTCATTGATATTACTGAGTTTTGCTGATTAACACTAAATGTAAACATAACTTAGTTTGTTTACAAGTAAATTTTTAAGTTTAAAGCCCTTGAAAAACTTGATATTAAATATCCATGACTACAAGAAACCATCAGTACGAATTCTGAAAAGAAAAGCCAGCTGTCTTCAAATTCTGATTCAAAGCAAACTTGTTGATGCACTGAACTACGCTGTTGTTGTTTCAGAGTTCTGCAATAATTTCCAAACTGATGAGAAAAAGCAAGGACAAAACAAAGATGAAATCTTTCATGTAGAATAACAAAACTGTCCAATTTTAGCAGAAAATAGTAAAAAGCTCTGTAGACCCTGTCACTTATAAGTTTATTATTAATAAATGCATTTTCAGCATCTTTAAGTCTTTATTTGTTCCGTCTGTCATATCAGGAATCTTTTGCTAAAGATTGACCAAGTTGAAAAATCATGCAGTTGTTTAAAGTGACTAATCGCAAAAGTGAGATGGATCGCATGGCTGAGCGACAGGTTGGAGTTTAAACAGCTCATGGTAGCCATCATTCCCTGTGGGATGGAGGTTGATAGCTTTTTGTGTAATCTCAGTCGGAGCGCTGGATATACGTCCTCTTCTGTTTGTAGATCCCAACAAAGGATGTGGGTCAAGGGAACACAGTCATTGATCGCTCAGCACTGAGAAGTTTAGAAACACAAATCCTGATTGTGTATGCACATACCCCATTGTATTGCGATGGTCACATATAGTTCAACATTTTTACATTTGCTGATGCTTTTGATGCCAGAAATTGAGATCAAAATGAGGTGATTCACAGAGACAAGAGGAGAGTAGAAACGTTAGCCTTGTGATGCAAAGCTGATGTTATCTGTCATTTTCCTAGCTAAGGACAATGCTGTGAGAGTTCACTGGCCCTGTAGGAGTGACATAATAGAGAGAAGCAGAGAGATTTAGCGCGCACTAGAAGAAATTGTAGTGTTGCTTCGTAGTTCTATAAAGGAACAAATAACTAGTCCTCCTCCTGGTCCCCTGCTTCTCTTCTCCTCCCTAGTGTACACCCTAAGTGAGTAACTATGGGAGCAAGGAGAAGGCCCAGGGTTTATTAAGGTCATGCTTCCTCCAATATACAGCACCCAGGAATCGCCTGGTTGCTCAAAAAGAGAAAAACACCCAAATCCTGAAATAGGTGTATTTGAGCAGAACCCAGAGAGACTGTTTGGCAGGTTAGTACAGCAGTTTACAGTCCCTTAACTGCATCTTGGAAAATGCTTGTCAAATATAATGGCAAACAAAAGTAGGAACGTATTTCTTTATTGCTTCACCACATCAGTTGATGATTCCTCTCATAGTGTGTACCAGTCTGAGCTCGCTATATGTGTGCTTTTTTTGTTCAAGCTCGTGAGCTGGTTTCTGTAATATCGGCCCTTCATTGCCTTTAGGTTTCCTTGGAGGTAAATGAAACTGATAATTGAGATCATAAAACAGAAGACCATTTCAGACCATATTACACTTAATTGAAAGTTACTAAAGGAGAATCAACTGTAAAAGATAAATCTTAGTGAGTGCCCTAAATTCTATGTTATGGACATTTTGTTATTTTACTAATGGGTTTTGGAAGATCTTCGTGGTGATTTAGAGCTCTCTGAGGTTGTATCTCTGTACAGATCAAAACAGCTTAAAGCTAACAGTCTTTTTCACTGTGTCCAATTACTGCTTGAATTAGATTGATGTTCACTTAAGTAGGGTCTGTTACATTTTCTCCAAACAAGGATCTTTGGAGCTATATTTGCAAACCCAGCAAGCTGCTTGGTAGTATTCAGGAGCCATTATTTTAGCACTTCATTTACATTAAATTAAGTCGATGACCTGAAATATTTCACAAACTACAGAATCGTCAGAAAACTCAAAAAGTGGGCAATTATTACAGTAATCGGGCTGTTGGTAATACATGTCATTTTTAGCTTGTGTGGTATGACTCAACGGGTAATGTTGGTCTGTCACTTGGTCGTCCAACACTTTGATCTACAGACAAAACATTCTGATGACAATACAAAATTTTACCGCTCGGGTCCCAGAAATACTAAACCTGCTGACTTTGGTGATCCCTGACTTTTTGTCCAGCGCCACCATGATGGACACTTATGTTTCAACCATGTGGTGTACTGAAATTTGGTGGTAGAGCCCATTCGTTCACTCATGTTGTAATACCTTTGTAATGCCTCAACTTCTCATCTAGCGCAACATTTTAATTGTTTTGGCGTTAGTGTGTGGTGTGGACTGCTGGTCGAGGAGTTCACCATACATCATCGCGCTTACCGACAACTGCTGCGACATTTTTGAGTCCGTTTGTTGTTTTTTCAAAACTGAACAAAGTGTCTTTGTGAGCCTGTTAGCATGCCGACTTTTAGCATTTTATCACAGAGCAACGTTTGTGCTCAGAGCCGCCAGCATTGCTGTATCCCGTTAGTCTTATTTAAAATCCGTACATTTTCGGTGGCATCACTGCTGGAAAGTAAAACAGTGCAGACAGTGAAGGAAAAGGGTTTAAACGTCAAAGCGCTCAGATGTTGTCCAGCATGTACTTGTTTTAATGTCTACATGTGTGTGTGTTTTTAACAGAGGACAGGAAGTGAAGTGGAGAGTACCTGGGACTACATGCTGAATCTTCATCAACAACTCCATAAGGTTCCCAAGGTATGTAGTATGCCGATGAGGTATCGCGCCTATATATTTGTGTGCTATCGTGGTGAGCAATAATTTGAAAGGCGAAATCACTGGAACAAGAAGCATCTAATGTGCTTTACATATGTTACAGGCCCATCACTTACCACCGCAGCACTTTCTTTGCTCGCTCACTTACTCAGTTGAACCCAAATCTAGAGCACATGCATACACAGACACGACCACCACTCAGATTAGCCGCTCTCCCTTACCACTCTAAACTGTCCTCTCTCAGCTAAATTATTTACCAGTCCATTTTTCACCCCTCCTGTGTTTGCTTGAGTTGACATACTTTGTAATTTGCTCAATCCCCCTGGCTGTTCTCCCCTTCACCACCCTTGCCCCACATACAGAAACTCTAGGACAGTACCATCTAAAATGCTTGATTCCACATCCCTGACCACAGTAAGTGGAGACGTGTAAGATGATGCCATTGCGATCGATTGGCACACTGACAGGAGAAAAATAGAGCAAAAGATAAGAAAGTGCAGGGTCTAACCACAATAACTTGACTGTGGTGCTTTGAGATACATGCACTCAACTATAGGAAACTGGGGACTAGGAAATGGGTCTCAAATAACTGGATGTCTGCTGCACTGTCACTGTTTTGTAGTTGAAAAGAAAAAGATTTGAAGGAGGCAGGTCTTAAGAAACCTCAAAGGAAAAAGTGCAAATGTCCAGAAAACCGCTGTCAGATAGGATAATCTGCCGTGAAAAAGCACTCACTGTTACATTATGTTTGAGGCTCACTCATGTTGAGAGATTGACTTAAAAATTTTTTTTTGCTTCACAGGTGTGGAACCTCCCAAAGATCGTACGTTTGTGCGTCTGCAGCGCCGTCACATCAACGTGCCCCTGTACAGCATCCTGTCCACCATCACCATACTGGGCATGCTCATGGCCGGGGCCTTCTTGTTCTTTAACATTAAGAATCGCAACCACAGGTCAGCATCCAACACTGGTGAAGCACTGCTTTCAGGGGGAGCTATTGAAGGTGAAATAGATATACGCACAGTGCAGCGGGAAAGCAAATGAGGGGTTGGTGTTAAGAGAGGAGAAAGAGAGGGATGAATGAAGGACGGGGGGAATCATGGGAGGCTGAGCAGTATTGAAATGAAAGAACGATGAAGCATGAGAGTAATGATTAACCTCTAACCATCTGCAGGTACATTATTATTTAACATTTCACTCTCTATACAAGAATATCACACCTTACTTGTATTTTAAACTGATTGATTCTCTTCTGTTCTGTCTATTCTAATCCACTCTAACTTAACCTTCTCCTCTCCTCCAGACTAATCAAGATGTCCAGTCCTTACATGAACAATCTGATCATCCTAGGGGGCATGCTCTCCTATGCCTCTATCTTCCTGTTTGGTCTGGATGGAGGCTTTGTCTCTGACAATGAGTTTGAGACCCTCTGCACAGTGAGTTTCCTCAATACTTTTCACTAATACAGGAATAAATGTCAGTTTTGGATGTCTGTCAGTTCCAATAGGCACCATAGAATTGAACTTTTTATTTATTTATTGTTCTGTAAAATGTCAATTACTCACAGTTCCATTTTTCTAATGCCTGGGGTAATGTCCTCAAATTGCACTCTTACTTTGATCAACCATCCAGAACCCAAAAATATTTAGTTTACAGTCACATAAGCTAAAGAATGGCAACAAATCCTTGTAACTGAGATGCTAGAACAAGAGAATTGATAGCATTTAACTTAAATGGCTGAAACAGTTATTTGACCAAGATAATAGCTGATGATCAATTCTCTCTTGATCTACTGACATTTAATCAACTAATTCTCAAAGCTCTGATGCAGTTATTATGAGTTCTGAAACTTTTCTGATTGCTACTGCTGACAGTTGAACACCCCACTCACTGAAACATCCTCTGAATAGTCAAATAATTCACTTAAAAATCACTTACTTACCCAGATTAACTTTGATCATTGAATGTACATGGTAGATCAACAAATTCCTCTGGATATTATTTCATACACTGTGGTATTTTATTTATTTTTAGATGATGTTTTTTCTTTGTTTGTGATTATGGTTTTTGTATTTATTATTCAGTCACAGTAGTGTTTTCAGTTTATCCAATACTCTACATACAGTACATGAATTTCATTTCATTTCTTACTTCATATTATGTAAAATGAGCTACAATATGGAGAATACTGCTGAAGCACCAATCCCATGAACTGTGTGACTAACTCTAAGTGAACACTGATTGAATCTCTCTCTCTGGGTCTGTAGCTAGCACAGAGCACATTAAGAGTCTCCCCCCAGGTAGCATTACTGTGTGACTATGTACATGCTGGATTAATTAAAGAGTTTTGATTACAATGATAACTGGTTTCCACTGAGATACCACCCTCCTAGACACAGACACACACACACACACACAGCAAAGTAATGTTAGGCAGGGCATGTCTCGAGCTGTCACCACCTGGCTGAAGCTCTGCCGCGGAGCCCAAACAGAGCTTGTCACCTCAGACAAGGTTCTACAGCAAAGAAGCACCAAGGTTGATCCATTCACCATCAATCAATATGTGCTTGTCTCCTTGAGAATAGATGCTGTAATTGCTTTTTGCTGTCTTCTTTACCCAGTGTTCTGTCCCTGCCTGGCTTTATTGCTTTCTAGATGTGGTAGAGAGTGTCAGGAGAAGAGGGCAGGTGTAACTGTGTGGAGGCATACAGTATGTATGGTGCAGAAGGGGTTCACACAGAAAAACAAACACGTGTATCACATGCAGCACTCAAACACAAAGTATACAGGAGAACACGAGCGTATACACATGCAGACTCTGTAGCTATATTAGGATTTTGTCGGATATATTCAAATTCTAAGCTTTTAAAACACTTAAGCAGTGTCCTTTGTGCCAAAGCAGTAAGAGGTCTACATTTTGTTTCTCATTAAGATGAAATGCTCTCAGGAGTGTGACAGCTTCCATGGTCCAGGACGTTCTCCCAGAGCTCAACACTCGGAGACGAAAAATAAATCTGACAGCTTCTTATTTTTAGAATGCTTCACAATGTTATTTTGAATGAACTTCCTGAGCAAAATGCAAATACCTGTCACATCAGATGTTGTTTAAGGCCTTGATCACCAGTTTAAGACATGACACAATTATGTGTGTTCTTGTTGTTCTGATAGGTTCGGACATGGATTCTCATTGTTGGATACACCACGGCTTTCGGCGCCATGTTTGCCAAGACCTGGAGGGTGCACGCCATCTTCAAAAATGTGAAGATGAAGAAGAAGGTATAGAAAAATGTTATATATTTTAAAAGAAATACATGAGAGGAACCTCAGAGTGATTAAAAAGTTATTTCCAGATTTTGAAAAGGTATTAGAATGTGTGGGTGGCCTTTTACTGATACATTTTATTGTTTAAAGTATGAAACATGTTACATGGACTGCTACTTTGTATGCTTCCTTGGCAAATGTGCTTTATTATTTCTTTATTTTTAACAGTTTGGAGGCAGCTATCCTTATGAATGGCCATGCTAGGTACATGTAATCCTTCCTGGTTAAATCTGGTTCTTTGTGATTTTTTTTATCACACCATGTGCATCTGTTGGATAGAAGAACTACTACTAGTTCATATAACCACAAGCAGCTCCACTGAAACACATTGATCTGATCTGTCTTAAAGGGGTGATTCTTTATATGTCTTTTGAAAGCCCAGCGCTGGTGTGTGGGTGCTTGTATTCAGACTCATGCTTTTTAATAAACACTATGAAAGACTGGCAGCCCTTGGCACCTGCTTTTAGAATCTTCTTTTGTTAAGAAAAAAAGAAGAAAAAAGATTCAGAAATACAAATGGCTTTTTAAACATCTGACACAATCTGCTTCACTGGCCCAGTTATATAAAGTGGTGCTGAGTTCACTGAGTGTTGTAACTGTGCTCGGCCTTTTTGTATTTATAGATCTTCTCTCCCCCTCTCTTTGTCTCTCTCCCTCTCACCCTCTTCTATATTGGAGGAAGTGTGGGTGGCCTGCCAGAGAGAGAGAGAGACAGAGAGACAGAGAGCAGAAGGAGAGCAAGAGGGAGGAAAGAGGGATGGATCAAAGAGTCGGTGAGGTTGGATGGATGTAGGGATGTAGTGGCAGAAGGGAGGGTGGAAGCAGAAGGAGGAAGGCAAAGCAGGGCAGAAAAAGGGACAAGACAAACAATGTGGCACAAATGGCAACAAAAGTAGGTTGAGCACTGTGAAAAGAAAAAGGGAAAGCTGGGAAAAGAAGGGTAAAGGATAGATGAAGTTAAAAAGAGTCCAGATTACAGGTTAAAAGATGAGCGCTACTTTTGTTGTTGCTACTGTAATTTTGTGGTCAGGTCAGCACACGATCATCACCACCATATTTTTTCAGCTGTTTCTAAATGACTGACTGTGGTCCTGGCCTTTGAACATTTTTTTTTAATCATTATCTTTTTCAGAGTAATCATTTGAGGAAAACACAATGGTTTTCCCTCTCTGAGCACAGTAACTTTGCCCTGACCCCTCACAGCCAATTACTGTATCTCTGCCCAGTTCTCCATCTCTCACCCTCTTTCCCTTGCTAACAGAGACAAAACAGATGTTACATCAGAGGCACTATTCACCCATACCATATACTTCAGCCCTTAAACTTCAAGATGTATTCTCTGTTGGCTCATGCCCTGGCTAGTGCGCGCCACACACACACACACACACACACACACACACACACACACCACTTCGTCCACACTGATTGAGTGCAGGTGCTTTGGCTTCAGTAGACTGATAGTTGCTGTTGGTTCCCTGAAATCTGCCAGCCATTGTCAGGGGAGGGACAAGCTCAAGTGTTCCCATATTTTCTTCAAGCAGTAGGGGCTGTAGTGCATCCCTGCTCTGTCCCCAACCCTCCTACATCTTTCCCTGTACATAGGGAGGCACAGATTGTAAATCTGGGGGTGTGTCGATAAAGGGTTCCACTCGGTGGGCTGCAGCCAGCACTCCTTCACTTCTTAAAAGAGCTCAGTGCAGGGCAGCATGTGTGTGTGTGTGTGTGTGCAGGTGAGTGTGGAGTGTGTGTGTGTGTGTGTGTGTGTGTGGTGGGCGGGCGCTGTCAATCAAGTGAACAATAGCACACACACATATATACAAAAAGCAAGCTAAGCAATAGCTAAACAAAACACAATATGGTACTACACTTGCATTCATTCATGTACATAGTTGTTGTGACACAATATAATTGTGTTCACACTTGTTGATTGACACTCCACAGTAAATGGATACATACTCTTTTAAAATTATATTACAACCCATTCAGTTTTCAAGATAATATGGTTGAGCACAGAAAGTTCATTTTTTTGACCTTGAAGACTGCGTAGTCATCATAACTAAAGGTCTCCTAGTTTTCAGGTTTGAACCACATATCATGGTCAGCGGAGTTCCTTAGTTATGTGGAGCAGAGAGACACATTTATGTCTATATTTTTATTCTTATTCACATCCAGTATTTTTTCAAATCATTTGGTCTTTTTTTTTCAAATTCATCCCTTGGCAATTATTAGAACCCAGTGATATGTCGAGTGCCAATATCACTGGGGGAAAGAAAATAGTAGATGTACGTCAGGTAATTTAGAGTGTTACGCCGCAGACTCGGTTGGCAGAGTAACATATCACAGTTGAGCAGATGGTGATTGTACAGAGCTTTTTATTTTTTGTTTTGTAATTTTCCCTTAAATATCACACATCTTGCATATCTTTGTTGCACAACTATTTCTTTTTTGTTATCATAGATTATTAGTTTCATCAGCCAGGTTTTACCACAATGTGTTTCTTTTAATATGCGAGTTTTTGATTGTGTCCATCTTGGCATCAAATATATTTCTTCACTATGGCTTTGAAGCAGCTATTTGACATTTGACCACTTTGCTTCTCTTCTGTGGCCTGCCCTAAAGCGTAGCAGTGCTACTACAAAGAAATGTCCACTTGCCTGCCTGCGCCTTGTGCCTTGTGTTGTTCAGTGCCAGCACCATCAAGCGACCAGCAGATCAAAAACACAGTCCTCATGCATCATCCTGAGCCCTGACGGATGGAGACCTGTGCTAGACCACTGTGCAGCATCTGGGCTGTATTCTCTCAAACACAGCCCTGTCTGTGTTCCCCTGACCTTTCTTTTGATCTGTGGTTTCCAGACAGTCCAAGCAGCTATTATAAATAAGATCCACAAACAGGTCACAGCTTTCATCCTCTAAAGTTCATGGTATTTTTCAAAGAAGGCTTTAGTGGTTGTGCTTGTTAGCTCTTGTTTGAGTACTGGATCTTTTCCACGATCTCTGGCCTGGGCAGTGGTGACAGAACTGAATACCCACCAGTGGTCCTCAGTCCTGGGGCAATAGAGGTAATCTACTATACAAGCTGTACCACGGTAAGCAAGAAAGAATGTCAGTGCAGATTCTGAACCAAGGTCTTAGTCTTTAGACACAGTTTGGCTGGTTTCCTATCCTAGTAGGTGGTTGGTACAGCTAAATGCATTGTAATCAGTCATGATTAGATGTTAGAGATAAACCAGCAGGGTCTGGGTCCTAAGATGGTGTGAGAATCACTTGGTTCACACATATATTACAGTGGTCAGTGAGATGTTGTTGAAATGGCTCTGCAGACACACATGCTATTACATAACATTAGCAGGTTAATGAGCTGTGGAGTTAATAAAAGTTCCATCTTCTTCTCCCCCAGTCCTTAAAGACAGAAGCTGTTGATTATTGTCGGCCGGGATGCTAATCGAGCTGCATCCTCATTGCTGGTTAATGGACCCATAAGAGGACTGTGGAAGAATACAGCTTGGGGTCAGTGTGCATTTGATGGGTTTTGTTGTTGTTTTTTTTCACGTCTTATCTAAACTTGCACTTTATTTTGTTTATGTTGATGTGTGATTGGCCTCAGCGCTGGGAGAATCCGGTGGCCACAGATTTTCACTAAATTGCCTCATATTTGGAGTTCAGGCAAAACAAAATATCGCCTTGGGCTGTGTGACATCTTTATTTATGTATTATTTTGGAGTCAGGATGCCAAGAGCCATTGCTGCCTCATGCTCATCCCATGGCGGACATTTGCAGCTTGGATGTGAAGGACTGGCAAAGGCCTGTTGGAAAAAGGAGGCATAGCATCACTTTCTCCTTGCTGGAGAGGTAGGCGTGGTGTAAGTAGAAATAGACTCTGCTTTTCTCAGTTGGTTAGAAGACTCAGGTGCCCAAGATTGGTTAAATTAGTCCAGCAGTGTGCCTAGTTGGCTAAAATGAACATACTGTGTCTTGGTTGATGGTGTGTGAAGAGTGTTTTCAGTTAAGCGTGACATATTATTACCTGTCTTTTATCAGTGGTATTAAGGGAATGCAGACTGTGAATTATGAGCTGGCTGCATATTTATTTTCTCAGAGGATTTGTCATTATGGCTAAAGTGGCAGATTGAGTTATTTTCCCAGTATTACTGTAGTGTAAAATATTTTTGCAGCATGGCCTCCTCTTTGGTACATCTGTCCTTCTGTCTTTCTGCACACAGCTTACCACCACTGTGTCACTAGACACTTAAAAATGGAGGGTTAATGCTTGAGTCAGGAAGATTTCAAACTGCATATTCTAAATAGCTTTAGGTCTAGTCTTTTCTGTTTTATTTTGAGAATATCTGCTCCTGTTAAATGAATTATTGGCGTTCCACTGCTTAACATAGAGGCTGTGGAACTCATTACGTTCCCCTCAATCTGTGGGATTATTTACAAAAATATGGGCTCGCATTAAGCGAGGCAACTAATGCAGTGTGGTAAAATGGATTGAGCTGGTGAAAGGAGGGATGTAGGAGGTGAGGGATACTGTGCAAATGGGATGGGTACTGTA
Source organism: Lates japonicus (assembly GCA_033238685.1). Taxonomy (NCBI): domain Eukaryota; kingdom Metazoa; phylum Chordata; class Actinopteri; family Centropomidae; genus Lates; species Lates japonicus. Next base: position 36,674 of record BRZM01001479.1, read on the forward strand.
TCTGCATATGACACTGAATGGATGACCAATGTAGTACACTGCAGCTTTTGTTTTGTTAAATGTGAGTGTATCAATGCATATTATCTGCTGTCTATTGAGCCTCTGTTAGGTTTCATTGTATTACCTGTGTTTACTGGATAAGTCCATGTCACTGGGTTTGTTAAAGTAACAATAGCATTGAGTGAAAAATCTATTTTACATTGCTATGTATTATTCCCTTTATGTGCTGACAAGTAATTCAATGGAACAGAAAGACTGTGTTTACTTTACTGCTGCTGACAACGACAAACGCAGGAGCAATTATTCACGCTTCAGCTGAGATTAAATCATCTGTCTTTGAAGACCACAGACCATGGATTATTACAGCTAAGTGATTTTCCCCAATAGGTTGTCTCTTTCGTCCCTGGAGAAAAACTACCTGTATGTAGGCCACAAGACTGTTAACGCTGCCTCCCAAGAGCCCCAAAAGTCCTTAGAGTTGACGGCATTGGATGGATCCTCATTGACCCCTCTACTAAACAGAGAGGTTATCAGAGGTGCAGTGGAGCCAGGGTCTAATGGTGGATTTTTATGGAGCTTCTTTTGATTGTATTGAATGGATGTTGTTTGCTTGCTTGTTGCCGAAGTCCTCTGCGGGGGATGGAGCAGTTGCCTGACACTGTGCACCAGTTTTGACTTTTTCATGTCTTTGATTAAATGAAAATCTTGTAGTGATAAAAAGTACTTATCCAAGAACGGTGAACGGAGGTCAGCCTCTCTGAGTTTTTAATCTGTCTCAGTCCTTGATGAAAAAGATTCCTGTGGGAGATCCTAGAAACGAAACCTATACATGATATCTTGCTAGACTTTTTTTTTACATTCTTGTGCTCCTTTTACCCTTATTCTGAAAATTATGCTGCATTTGTATAACTCTGAGCAAAGCCGTATTTCCTTTGTGATAATAGCCACTTATATATTTAAGCCTGCAAGAGGTTAGCAAAGCCTTGCCGAACATATTCATTTGTGAATGTTTGTTAGTGTATGCAGTTGGGTCCTCACGGGTATTCTCCAGACTCTGGCCCTGGCCAGAAGAGTGTTGTGAATATATTAACCCTCGTGTAGTCACACACCCCAGGTCATGGATCTGCATGTGTGCTGGGCTGGGAGGCAGGGCTCCCTGTGCCTGCCCAGCCTGCAGATTTCTAGCACCAGCAGCAGACCCTTGGGGCTCAGCTAGGGAGGCAGCCTGGAGCTCCTCTGTGCCCTGGGGCCTCCATGCTTGTCAGGTGGGACCCAGAAGCAAAGGCGACCCAAATACCCAGAAATGGGTAAGGAGAAGAGAGAGGCTGGGGTGAAACACAGTATAGAGAAGCACTGTATTTAAGGTAATTAAAAATATAGGAAGAGAAACAAACATATTATCAGAGAGACAGAAGAGAGTTATACTGTGTAAGAACAGTGTTATCACTCACATCAAATACTTTCTTCCTCATTCATTCAATGGGCAGCTGTGTTGACCTTTGGCAGGGGTCATAATTGAATCCAGCAAACAGAAATAAACACAGTCATCAACAAAATGTTGAACCTGGCTCAACTTTTGCTGCAAGGAAATTCAACAGATTAGTCAAACTGGGCTTAATGGATCATTGTTTTCTCCCTGCTACCTGTAACCGCCCCTAACTATAGCCCTTGTGTTTTTTAACACAGTGCTCTTTCGATTGGAACACCCATTTGCAAATTGGAGATAGAATTAGTGGGGAGTAAGTGAATGGGACCATGGTGGATGGCCACCAGGGCTCAGAGCCAGTGAGACCAGCTCTGACTGACCCAACAGTAATTGGGCGCAGGGAAGGACCATTAGTTACCCAGTTTCCTGTGAGCTCTCACATCACGTTGTGGACCACCTCTCCTCCTTTCCAACTCCCCTCTGTGTGTTTTATTTTTCATTTTTTCTCTTTCTCTCTCCTCCCCCCATGTCTGCCCGTAGATCTCCCTTCTACCCACCTTGCATTTCTCTCCCTGTGGAGGATTGGGAGTGTGACCTTGAGTTCACAGGCTGTATCTGCTGCTTGCAGGGTATGAATAATGACAACATGGTGTTATTAGACAGACTGCCACAGTGCCTACTAGTCCGCTGCATTTGTGTAAGCCATCACACTGGGTTTACTTATTGACTCAGACCCAACAAGGGTACTTCGCATTATTTGGGAATATTGATTTACTTTTTAGTTTAGATACATATTCGAGGTGAACACACTCTGAAATGATCATCAATACTGGCATGTTTGTGAGAAATATATTTAACTAAGGGTTCTATATACCATGCAACATATCTATACCCTGGTCACAGATACAAGTACATCTTAATACTATAAGTGGATAACTGGCTATAGTTAAGGACTGTGGGTAGATATCTTGCTCATGCTTTATAGCAAGTGGAAACATGGACAGGAAGCATGGCCATATTCCAGCGATTTTATGAATGACAGCAAACCGCATTACTGATCGGCTGATTATTAGCCCAGCTAGCCGCCACAGCCCTGCAGGCGGATAACTGACCACACCACCACAGCCTCACCGCTTGCCGGGAGGCCGGTGTTTACGACGGCGGCAGTCTGCAGTTACGGACGCAGTCAAGGCCATCGCTACAACCCGCTCAGGTGCCCGTGGAGGAGTCGAGGAGCAGCTGGAGGGTCTGACCTCAGGAAGCGTTATCAGGTGGGGACACCTGAGCGCGCCCCATTCCAGAGGCAACAGCAGAGGGACAAACACGTGAGTCACTGCCATATTAATTTACAGAAGCTGGTCCATAGTATAAAAGCCCCTCCATAGCAGGTGATAAAACAAATTAACAACAAACTGCATTACTTAAACTAAGGCTTAGCCTTTTCGTCCTTTCAATCCAGGTCCACACAGGCAACCAACGGCCACCTAGCAAAACACCTCCTCTCCTTCTCTCAGCGCCCTTCGATACGCTAAAATCTATGAACGCTCACAGTGTCAGCATCAATCATAGACAGGACGCTGCAGGAGCAGAAAGGACTACTACCACAGAGAGACATTTCACCAAGTTTGAGCTTCTGCAATTGGTTCAGTCAAACGAGACCAGGGTTAAGGACTGAATGGCCAAGGACAGTAACCTTTCATTGCAGGTACATTATTTTCAGGGCATGAGGTTGTCTGGTAACACATTAACTGCAGCTATTTTAAATTAGTGTAATAACATTGTATCACATGCTTCAGATCAGGTGAACCAGCCTGACCTGCAGAAAGCCCAACTGCAGACAGCTGTGTTTTTCCAATTGAGAGCAGGAATGAAGAGACTGCAGGTGGTGAGCTGGAGCAGAGGCATGAGCAGTGACTCTGTACTCGCCAGGACTGGTCAGTCATCAGCATCATCATCATACATATATTATTATTATTATTATTATTACATGACATTTTATATTTTCAATTTCATTATATTTCTTCTTTTTACCTCTCGCCTTTACCATCTTGGGAATATCATCTTCATCTTGCACCTTGTTTTATCTTCACCATCACCATCATTATTGTCTTTTTTCCTTCTGCTCGCAACCCCAGCCCCAGCCTGGCCTTCAGGTTCAGGAGTTCAGGGGACGGACAGATGACTATTGGACGGTCAGCTGGGGAGGATGAGAGAAAGGAGGAAATAGGTAAACAGACATACATTACTAATGGTGGATGGTTTAATAGTTTAGTACTGATAATATGTTGATGTAATTTTTCTTTTTTACACTAAACAGAATAGCATGTTTATGTATTTTAATTGTATCATGACAGTAGCAGAAGTAAGAAAATAAAAAGTGGCTTAAACTAAAAAAACATTGAAGGGTAATCCATCAAACTGCAGTTCACAACTCTGCAGGCAGCAGTGGATCAAATATAATATCCACAGCAAGATATTTCAAGATCTAAACAGAGCTAAAAGAGAGTGATCTTTCTCTCAGAATAAATCATGTTTGATATTGTGCCCTTGTGTTTTTGCCTTCCTTTCTATAATGAATCTGATAATGAGCATCAAAGTCAGATTCATGGGATGTAAACGAATCAATTACAATTGAAATAGGACTTGAAATCACATATTTAAGATGCTATAAGTAATATTTTTACAGGCTCTTTTACTGTGTAAAAATAAACCACTTGCATGATCAGCATTCTGTAGTTATGCTAAATTAAAATTTAGCACCTAAATTGGTTTTTGAACTGTTTTCTTCAGCTGTCTTTTGTAAGTAACTACTGACAATCTTTTGTGTTTGAAAACAAATAAAATATTGGCACACACCAGCTAATGAGCGCTGCGGTTAATGCATTTATATTTTGTTGTTTCTGTGGTTTAAGGTCACTTGTGTTTCCTGGGAGCCACCTGGAGCCTGCTAGACACTGGGGTGGAGCACAGAGTCACATGTTCCCAGGGCTGATCCTGGTAGGTTGTACTGCGTTGAGGTCATCACACACAGCGGGAGCTGACCAATAAATATCTCAGCTTTGGGACGCACCTGTAAGTCAAAAACACAGGAATATAATTAAAAGTGATGTTTGCAGTAACAGACGGTACTGGTAATCATATTTAGCAATAAATATTTTTTTTATTTTCTCCCTTCTAGCTCCAGACCCTCCCACCCACCTGTCCGCCAAACAAGGCCCACTAATGATAATAGAGCTGTCATGGTCTGGTCCTGCCTCCGGGACCAATGATAACTTCAGTCTTCAGTGGACCCTCCCTGACTCACCTGTCAGTCATAAAGACTCACCTGACAGGTGCATCGTGGGCGGATGTTTCCGGACGAAGTATAATCTCACCGCATGACCGCCAGCGGGCGGGGTCAGAGGCGGCCCATGGTCAGGAGCCAGCCAACCAGAGTGAACATCAGGACAAGTAGGTAAGTCAGGAGTTCTAAAAGTCATTGTCTTGTCTTGAATTTAACTTTGTGAGACTTAACTGCAAATTCATGATCATGTAACAGAGCAATGTGTTTGGGTAGAGCAGACTAGATCATTTCAAGCTGCTCAGTCAGATTACTAATATTTTAATTTGCATATGCATTTCTTTTTAACACAAATATTTTTGCCACTGTCTTAATGGCATGTAGCAACATCACTACAGGATTTAAGCTATTTATTTCTTTGGCATCATATTTGCATATAAGTCAGTATAAAACTCCATATATAAAATATCATTATTCATATTTCAAACCATTTACCTCTGACCTGATTAACATATTTTTTCTGAATGTAATAAACAAGATAAAAAGGTCAATAATATTTCAAATTCTACCTCAGAAAGTCAGAAAGTTCAAATCAGTTTAAATACATCATCTTAATTCCTATATTAGTGCAGTCAAACAGTAAAATTCACCCTCTTCGCTTATTAGGAAAGATTTTTCATATATTGTTTTTTCCCTTTTAATCTGGAATCATGAATAGACCTGTTCAGGTGGGAGAGGAGAATCTGATGTCTTTAAGCCTTAAACACATTTTAATTCTCATTCAATCAGTCACATGTGATGCTGAAAATCCTAGTGCATCAGGTGGTGAGCTAGTTTAATTCAAGTAAGCCCACCTTCCCCTAAAATATTTAATTAGTGTTTGAATCATAACCTGGATTATTAAATGATGAATTTACAAACATAATATTAATGAAGGCAGATGCAACACTGTCTGAACAAAAGAGACAAAAACCTCAAGTCATTGCAGAGCTGTGAAATCCGACTGGACAGCTGATGCAGCTGTGTCGCGACTCGCTTTTTTCTAAAACACCTGACTCTCGCTTCCTCTCTCCCTCACGTCTTCAATGGGAGGAACGACGATGCAAGAAATTGATTGAGACGTTCGCAAACACTTCACAGGTCAGGATCTAGAGATGTACTTGTCATTTGACCACTAGATGGAAGCATAACAAACCTTTGACTATGAAATGAGAACACCGTCTGTGGCTCTGAATCCATTTTAATCACCTTCTGTTTGTCAGTGAGGTTTTGGCCGAGGGATCAAAACTGATCGCTAAGAGAAGGAATAAAACCATACATATTTATAAATATGTAAATACTGGACCCAGTGTCTCATTTCCTACAGACAAACCAAAGGGAAAGGGACCTGCTCTATAAATTGACATTTGTTCTTGTATAAATAAATCACACATTTATCCAGAGACTGTGGTTTTATCTCTTATCTCAGCTTTGAGAAATGAAGGATGTGTTCCTCACTTCTTCTTCTCTCCATGTTCTCTCCCTCAGACATTTATCTTCACTAAAAGAGACGGTTTATCGTCCGATCAGAGCAAATAAACAGGACGTACTAACAGAAGCAGACTCATCACTCACCAGACGCCGGTGAATTCATGAGTTTGAACAGAAACTAAACAAAAGTTGACCTTCATGGAAATAAATAAAACACAAACTGTGACTCCAGCAACAAAAAATAATAAAACTAGTTTACTGTCAGAGAAGCAGAAAGATACAAACACTTTACAAACTGAACTGAAAACGCACGCCTCCTGCCCTTCCTTCTTGCTCCTTTTCTCCTTTCCTTCTTTCACCTTGCCCACTTTTCCTGTCCTCTCCTCCCTCCTCCTTCTCTCCTCCTTCTCATCTCCACTCCTCTTTCGTCCTCCTCTTCCGATCTCTTCTCTGTCTCCACTCCTCTTCCCTATTCCTCCGATCTCCTCTCTTGTCTCCTACTCCTCTCCTCCTCCTCCCATGTCCATCTCCTCTGAAGTCCATCCACCGTTTCCTGGTCGCCCCTCCTCCTCCTCCTGCTCATGGTCGCCTCCCTCCGACTTCGACTCCTATGAGGTTGAGTGTCGCCGCCACGACAACGGGGAGCTGACCTCGGCGCTGAGGCTGGCTGGGGGCGTCACCGCGGTAATGCTGGACCACCTAGACGCATACAGGAAGTACTCTGTGACAGTCAGAGTGTCGTCAGCTGGGCAGACGAGTCCACTGGCAACACACACCACTGTCACCATGATAGACCGTGAGCTTATTAACACACACACACACACACACACACACACACACACAACACTCTTCAGGTGCAGTAATGGAGTCTGGTGTTTAAATAAAATTGTTTAAACAGGGACTGGTCACCTGGGGAGACACAGAGGGAACAAAGATTTATTCATAATTCAGCTCTAAGTTTGAGAGTAAACTGTGGAGTGGTTTCAGGACTGTCATTTACCAAGTTTAGTTGCATCATTAATATTTAGAGTGATGAAGCAGCTGTTATTCTTCAATTTCATTATTGTCAATAAATCCTAAATCTGTTCCACCAGCTTTTCAGCATTTCTTTTATTGTCCTGTGAAAATGTGTTCTGGAGTTAACTTTTATACTCTTTAGGACAAATGCTGCAAAGTTTTCTTTCTAAAATCCTTTCAGCAGTGAACTAACTAATGACGCCTCTGTCCTTATACAGCATTACAGACAGTGAACTAACCACAGATGCCCTCTATCCTGTTGTTATTACGACAATGAACTAACCACAGACACACACGTAGTCAGTTAATTTATTTTTCCTCTCTGCCCTTTTCTTCAAAAAAGTCACTGTGACCCCAAAACGCACTTTCTGAAAAACTTTTTCTTCTTCTTGTTCCACCCAGTCTAAGACCATCTCCTACCCTCCTCTCTCACTTCCTTCCTCCTGTAAGCATTATAAATCATCCTGACACAACTGGACTGAAAACAGAAAAGACAAAGAAAAAAGAAGCAGCGATAATTCTGGAAAATCCCCAAGAATGTTTTTATTTATATCAGAGACAGTTCACCTAAAAACAGCTGAGAGAGAGCAATGAAGAAAGTAAAAAACACAGCTGATGGTGGCTGTTTTTTTTTTTTTTTCTGTTTCAGCCAATAAAAGAAAAGGTCTAATTGTTAATTCATTTCTGCCATGAGACAAAAAAACTCTATGATTTAAAAGCAGAAGTCGAAATGAAGTCCTAATTCTTACTGTAATTCTACTAGTAAACATACTTTATTAAGTTTCATTTATTTATTTGATTGACAGTATGTTTAATTAATCTGTTTCCTCTCAGGTCCTCCGTTCCCCCGCCCAGCGACGTGTTGTGTGACAGGTCATCACAGTCACATCGTCCTCCATCTTGTTTCGCTTAACTGCTCCTGGTTCAGCGACACCAAATCGAGCTGTCCGATACTTCGCTGTGATTGTGGCTGAGTCTGACGGTACAAAAAAACACGAACACACATATTTGGGTTACTTCACCGACTTCAGTTGCTCTGATTTATTCATCTCGCCTCCTCTGACAGGCAACGAGCTCCTGCAGCCAGAGCAGCGCCACCCTCTCACATCCCACCGTGACTACATCAGCAACTCCTCCGCCAGAGCCTATCAGACCGGTACTTCTCAGCCGCTGTCCACAGGACACAGAGACCTCCACTGACAGGTAATAATAAATACTACAACAGAAGTTACTGCACTTCAACAGGTAACAGTCAACAAAGACATGAAAATACACACAGATTAATCAAATTGATCGATCGAGCACCATAATTAATCAGGTGGTGAGGTGAACTGAAGAGAGGGACCGACTGGGTGACTTGTGACTATTTCCATGACGCATTTTACCTCATCTGAGTGACAGCTATGGCGATTTGTGATGGACCACTTAAACTCAAAACTTCCTATAGGTACCAAAAACACAAAACAATCAAATCTGAACTAAAGTGCTTTTGAGTAAGGAAGCGCAGTTACACACAGTACAGTTAATAATCACTTGTGTGTGTGTGTGTGTAAAGCCAGGGCTGAGTTCGCTGGAAGCCACCAAACTGTTTGATGAAAACCATGACGAGTCAGCCGCTCTTCACTGACACTTACCTGTCTACGCCGCTCAGGACACATGCAGGTGAGTACCAGACACACACGCACACACACACACACACACACACACACACACACACACAAACATCTCATTTTAATCCCTCCCACCTAAAACACCAGTATAAGACACTAGTGAAGGAGACAAGGAAACATTTAATGAGATGAGAATCACCTCACACCTCTGCCTAACTGTCCTGTGATATGTGTGTGTGTTTTTCTGAGTCAGAGCCTCTAGGTGGTGTTGTGGAGGGTTTGAGCGCTGGGATGTTTCTGATCGGTATGATGGTGGCCGTCGTCTCTCTGCTGGTTTACAGACAGCGGCTACGCAAAGTGTGAGTAAACAAAACCACCTGTGATGAGCCTCTCCGACGTAATAAATTAACTGTGGTTTCGTTCTTCGTTCAGGTTAAATTGTTAACATGGTACGACTTCCCTTTTTATCTGTTCATGAAAAGGTTTAAACTCCCCCTCTGAAACTGATTGAAATGTTTACGTGTTTATGTGGAGAATTTTTATTCTGTTCAGGTTTTTACCGTCATAATCAGAACATCAGGCCCATGTAACTGTGCCTAGTCATTCCCAAGCTCATTACCAAACCAAAAAGTCTTGTCGATTTGCATTTGTGAAGTTGAACTTTGACTCATTGACTGACAGTTGGAAGCTTTGACTTCTGGTTTGTAATGACTTTTAGCTGCAGACATCACTGATCAATTGATAATCAATTAACTGCTGTTTACTTAATCTGTTTACTTAATTCCTTTTTTACCTCTTAGTTCTGTTAAGGTCGCTTTATGCAGCTTTGTTTTCTAAATGTACAGCCTCTGTGTGTCTAGGGCTGTGCAGGAGAACCCAGGATGAGGATGAGTATGGAAAGAGGTTCCAGCTTCAGGCATATATATATGGGTGTCAGGAGTGTAAGTATGTGTGTGTGTGTTTGTTTGTGTGCGCGCTTTGATCTATAATTTTCTTCAGTGTGTGAGAGATTAGTTTCAACACCTCCACGTCCAATATGGAGTGTGAGGTATTAGTTTCAATAAAGAGCTCAGAGTCTCAGGATTACCTACTCTCCCACCACAGTCCACAGCATCTGGTTAATTACCTGTGTGTGTGTTTCAGTACTCTGCAGATATTTGGAAATTAAAGCAGCCTGTCAATGGTCGCTGAGGAGTGGAAACAAGCTGTTTGTGCTTCATAAGGGACTGGAATAGTTACGGTCATTGTTAGAACAGAGCTACTAGAGGTCTTCACCTCTGCTACATGTTCATAAAATAAACTCCTCTATCTGTTCCTGATGGGCAACTTCACCAGTCAGGCCACTGCTGTTCATCTTAGAAATGTTATTAATTATTGCCAAAAGTCAATTTACTCTAGTTTCCGGGCGCAGTGTATTGTGGCCCGTTTATAGCCTGTTGGGACCTCCTGCTGACTTTGGGGAAGCCTAGTAGGCAAAAGCTCACGAGTGACATTCCGTTAAAACAGCTAACGTTACCTAGCTATAAACTATTCTTCGCAGTTCTTTATAAAACTAATTTAGGTGATTGTATTGGAAAAGTTTGTTTGTTCTTGAAAATACAGATTTTGTGTTGGTCTCAAATAAATAGTGTAAAACATGATAATATAACATGGCTGCACGTTAAAAACAAAACAAAAACAAAACAAAAATCATATATATATATATATATATATATATATATAATGTTTGATATCACCAGAGTGCAGATTTAAAGATGGTGTTCTAATGACATTAATAATTATTGACAAATTATGACTAAAAGCTTTGTTTAATTGAAATTGATGTTTCTGCTCAGTATACAATATAAATATATATATTTTAATTTCAAGCCAGTTATTTAACAGTATTGTTCACAGTAATTAGTTCTTGAATATTAGTTAACACCACCTCTATATAAAGTATTCAAAGCTAATAACCATTAACCATTATTAACTGACATGAATGATGAGATCAAATAACTCATTACAATAACTAGTTGTCTCTTTTTTTTCTGTTGCAGTAATCACAATACCAGGTAAGAGCCCCAATTTATAATAATAATTATATATATATATATATATATATAGATATAGATATATATAGATATATATAGATATATAAAATTTCTTTTTTATTTTTATGTGGCTGTTTTCATGGCTAATTATCTGTCTGTGTGTCCAGTCCTATCAAAGCCTGTCAGTTTGAGTCCCATCTGACTAAGTTGCAGGCTGACTCCAACTACCTGCTGTCTGAGGAGTTTGAGTGTAAAAGAGAAAGTTTAAGATTATTTAAAACATATCAGTAGAAAACTGGATAAAACTTCTTTAGGTCCTAGTCACACCTCGTTACTTATAAACAGCCAAATTCTGCACAGTAATCATATTGAAGGACGGCTCATGGTGGCACAGTTGATTTGTCCTAGTTCAACCTGTTGTTCAATGTAGGCCGCAGCTGATGATTTTCCTTATTGATTTGTTGTTTCACTCTATAGAATAATAGAAATTTCAATGACAGTCTTATAATTTCACACACTGCGTGATATCTTCAACAGTTTGTTTTATCTGACAAACACTCCAATTTTAACTGTCACGGGACCCCAAAAACACTACAATGACTAATTATGACTTATCGATAGCTTATTCAGTTAATTGGAGAATTATACAGACAGTGTCAGGGCTTCTTCCAGCTCACCAAGAGAACAAGACTTTTCAGACCTTCTTAATACCATGTAGCGGTGATGTAACTATTACTGGTAACATGTAGCCGATTAAAGGAGGATTTACTGTTATGAAAAACATGTAAAATAGTATGTATCACATCATACTTTTACAGCAGCTAAGTAGGCATCCAAAAGCAATTTACAGATCAGAAGATCAGAACCTGACTAATTACAGTTTTTTGCTCTTTGTGTTCATACAATAATCTGAAACTTGTGTTTTTACTTTTACTTTTCATAGCTGACAACAGTACAGTAACAAAATACAATAGATCAGATATATACAGTACCAGTCAAGTCCGTATTAATCTTCTCATTCAATGTTTTTCTTTGTTTTATTATTTCTACATTGTAGATTAAAACTGAAGATACAAACTATGAATGAACACATGTGGAATTAAGTGTAGTGAACAACAAAGTGTTAAACAAAACCAGAATATGTTTTATATCTTAGACCTTCAAAATACCTTTTGCTTTGATGACAGCTTTGCACACTCTTGGCGTTCTCTCAGTCAGATTCATGAGGTAGTCACCTGGAATGGTTTTCAGTCTTGAAGGAGGTGCTGAGCACTTGTTGGCTGCTTTGCCTTCATACTCTGCTGTCCAACCTATCCCAAACCATCTTCATCTGGTTTAGGCCAGGTGATTGTGGGAGTCCAGGTCATCTGACGCGCACTCCATCACTCCTTCTTCTTGGTCAAATAGCTCCTACATAGGCTGGAGGTGTGTTTGGGTCAATGATCTTGCTCAAAGACGAATGATGGTTCCAGTGCAAACCAGATGGCATGGCAAGCTGTTGCAGAATGCTGTGGGTAGCTATGCTGTTGGCAAATTTGAATTTGAATAATCACCAACAGTGTCACCAGCAATGCATCACACCTCCTCCTCCATGCTTCACGGTGGGAACCATACATGTAGAAACCATCCACTCACCTTGCTGAGTCTCAGAGACACAGAGGTGAACCAGAATTTCAAATTTGGACCAAACTAGATTTCCACTGGTCTAATGTCTGTTCTTTGTGTTTCTTGGCATGCAATTGCCTCGTTGTTCTTCCTCAGTAGTGGCTTTGCAGCAATATAAAACATATTCTGGTTTGTTTAACACTTTTTTGTTCACTACATAATTCCACATAAGGCCCTTCATAGTTTATTATCTTCAGTATCAATCTGTGTATCAAATAAAAATAAAGGAAAACCATTGAGAAGGTGTGTAACCAACTTGACTGGTACTGTGTATTGTGAATTCTGGTGTGATCAGAAAGAAGACAAAGATCAGGGATTACCAGGACTATGAAAGTCAGAAACCCCAAGACTATGTAAGTGTTGGTAGAAGTTTTGTGGTCTAGAAACATGACGCACCCTCTTAGTAAGTTGCCAAATATTTTGTAACATTTTGTAAGAACATTGACCTATTTGCCATGAAATAATAATGAAGCTTGTGAGGAATCATCTTGTGTCTGTGCAGATCTGAAAGATGTGGTCGGGGAACTACCCATGGACGCCGCCTGGTTCCAGGAAAACCGAGGAAAGAACCGCTACAACAACATCCTGCCATGTAAGTGCTAATGCACAAGTCTGGAGTGAGTCTGGTAGAATAATGACTTTCATTTTCACTGCTGCAACAACAAAAAAATACAACCCAGTGAAATGTATTTTACAGAACTTGTCATATATGAAGACAAAAATGGCTGTCGAGTTCTCAGGTAGAGAAATGGAAAATCATTGCAATGATGATATCATAGGAGTTTTAATTAACAAGACAGCACCTGTTCCCATGGCATGGTTGCGATGTACAAGTCTGAGAGTTGAGGCTTGAGGTGATAAATAACATTAATAACTACACAAATTAAATATTCATGTGTGACTGAAACCTCTCAAATCACTGCAGTGGCTGTTACAATATTTACATGAACTAATATCATTATTTTTGAGTGGAAAGGCTTTAGAGTTGTGTGTAGTATCACAGTTTTAATAAAGTACTACATCAGTCATGTAATTGCAGCCAATTTTCTGTACGAACAGAAAAAATAAGGACGGTGGCTCGAGGTGAAACATTTACAACAGCAGCTTTATAATTAATTGTCAGAGGAGTTTGCTCACACACACACCTCATAGTAAAATGAATTGTTGTTTCTCCTCGTCACTTGGTGTCTGTGAGTCACAGCTGAACTCTTCACATTTAACAAACATTTAACATTTTAATAAATGGTCTCACTTATGTCAATAAAAGCCCCAAAAAGCTGCTAAACATGATAAAAGTCATTTGAAAAAAATAAAATAAAAGACTAGTGATATTTTTGCTGCAGTGAATGAACTGGGTGAGTTTAGTACCTGTTAAAGATTATTATGAAGGTATAAGATGCTTTACATGATTTGATTCTTATTGACCTGATGCTTTGATCATAAAGTCTGCGTTGTTGCCAACAATCCAATTTATCGCGTTATTTATGAAGCACAAACACTGGGACATTGGTGCTGTAGTCAGGATTTACCACTTTATATCAATGTAAACTATATATCTTTGAGCTCAGACTGTTTGTATACATTTTACAATCCCACTGATTTATTTTAAACCATTATATAGCACTATGGATAGCACTGCGGTAAATATGGATAAACGGAGTGTAGAGTTTTTGCTAGTGCATGATTCTGAAACTGAGAACTGCAAATACAAATGTCTGCATTTGCAGTCTTTTACTGCGATACCTCCAACCCACTCTAATTACTCTGTTTAAAGTCAGGACAGGCTGTGTATTCTGTAAATACAAATACTATTACACCTATTTTATTGTTCTCTAACTGCGTACAAGCTATGTGACTATTTTATCCAATTATGATTGAGTAAAGTTAGGCTAGTTTAATTAGCTCAAGATAACTAATGTCTTTGTCACTAATTCTAATTTTTCCAGATATTGTACAGAGAGAAATATTAAACATTTGTTGGACATCAAAGACGTTTTGTTGGTGGTGAATCACAGGGGATAATTAGATTTTCATTTTTCAGATGATTCTACCAGAGTGAAGCTGTCATACCCGGAGGACGCACCCCGTTCGACTACATCAACGCCAGCTACATACCTGTACGCATAACACATTTGTACATATTGAAACACACTCACTTAAACACACAGTACTGATCCCTCTCTGCTATGTGTGTGTTCAGGGTAATAACTACTGCGAGAGAGTAAGACGCCACCCAGGGCCCGCTGCCTGGCACCAAAGATGATTTCTGGGCGGATGGTGGGAGCACGCAAGGCCTAATGTGGCTGCAGACGCAGTGTGTGGAGAAAGGACGAGTGAGTCACTGATGGTTTCAGTTTTGGTCCTTTTTTATTTACTGCTTTTATATTTACTGCCATAATGGTGGAGGAACCTAACGTCTGTCCAGAGTGAAATATCTCAACAGCTTGAGACCGCATTTGTTTGGAATCTGGTTGATGATATTCAAGGTTCCTGAGGATGAGCCCAATGATTACAATAACCTCCCAACCTTTCCTTTAGAACCACCAGACTAAACATTTCATCTGACGAAAAATCTAATGGACAGGCTGACATGAAATCGGTTTAATACTCAGACAAAATGACGAGGAAGGGAAGATATAAAATCGATTGCATCATGTCTGCATCATCCAGAGAAGCTTTATAGAGCTTTCTTACAGCTTGACAGACTTGAGCCTTTACTGTTAAGATTAAAATACTGACAGAAATTAATTGTGAACATTTTGATGGTGATTTTTATTTGCTGGTGTGATTCCAGTTTCCTACATTTGAAGATCTGTTGCCTTTATCTGTTCTTTTTTTTTTTTATTAATTAATTGTTTTATGGTCTAAACAGTTAGTCAAAATATATATTCATCTCTATTAGCTTTGTACTCTACAGGCAAGAAAAATAGTCAGATTACTCAGTTATAATCACTTCAGAGGCAAAGCAGCAAATCTCAAAACTGAGAAGCTCAACCAGAGAATATTTAGTAGCCTACTGTTGCTAAACTATTAATCAATTATTAGGAGAGCATTGAATTTTTATATATGTTTAACAAAACATATTCTGACAAGTATAGACGTTTGTTTATTATTTTCATCACTGATTAACCTGTTTTTAAAAATTTTAAATTAATTTTTTATTCATTAATTTTTCCTCTATGAATATTAAGAAATGTAAAAACGCCGATGTCTTTTGTCAGACCAATACAAGACCAAGCAATCCAATTTACATCAATGAATCGAAAAAGCTGCATTTTTTCACAAGATTAAATGATAAAAAAGGTAGAATTATTTTCTGTTGATTGGACAAAATGAAACAAAAACATGTATTTGATGATTTCTTTTACCTTGTGAGCTTAATAAATCAGAGCTGAAACTATTGTTGATTGAGAATTCAATTAATTTCTCAATTCAGATAAATTATTGACAACTATTATTGTTATAGATTAACAATTTCAGCAGTATGTCAAGCAAACACTGAGAAAATGCAGAATATTTCCATAGATTTCAGCTTCAAAAGAGAAGAGATTTGTTTCTTTGTCATGTATCAATGTAAACTGAACATTTGGATTTTGAACAAAACTTTGAACAAAATTTTTGATGTTTCATCCTTGGTTTGGAGTCATGGTTGATAATTTCGTTGAAGTGAATTTGTTAATTACTCAGTTAACTAAAGAAAAGCAGCTGAATGAATAAACAAAACATGAGAAAGACTAATATAATCCTGTCCAGTATTTAAATATATAATCGTGTGTTACAGAAGCGTGATCAGTACTGGCCTGCAGACAGAGAGCCTCTGTACTACGGGGTGACCTGGTGATTCAGATGTCAGAGTCCGTCCTGCCAGAGTGGACCATCGAGAGTTCAGGATCACCTCGGCACCTGCCTCACTCCTGCTCCACCTCCCAGCCCTGCTGCTGCTTAATCATTAGTTTTGTATATTCCTAATCAATAGATGTTGTGTGTCCTAACAGAGAGCAGCCGCATACTCCTTTGGGTCCTGCGCTACTTCCACTACACCGTAGGGTCTGATCATGGAGTCCTGAGAGCACCCAGTCTCCTAATCCAGGGGTTTGTCAGGACGGTCCGGGACTATGTGGACTGCTCAACAAGCACTGGAGCCACCCATCGCCCACTGCAGGTGGGTCAAGTGTGTTATTCCAGGCCATTTAACTCACTGGGTTTCAATATTTATAACATAATTTATTCTCCTTAGAAGTTCAGTTTCATACACCTGACTCTGTGTGTTAGCGCCAGCATGTAACAGGACATTCAGCTGCCTTGGATCGGGTTTGTTAGCTGGACTCTAAAGAACCACCGACCTTGTATGGCTGCGTTCGACCTTCGCCTGCACCGCCAGCACATGGTCCAGACCGAGGCAATGTGGCCCTGAGCAAGACCCCACCCCCTGTCTTACTGAATTACACATAAACAAGAGCTCAGACAGCTGGTTATGTACCTGGTTAAAAGCAGGACTAAGCACCAAACAAGGGCCAAAACACCAGGTTTTAAACAAGTGAATATGAGACTAAACTACAACTAAAAACACCAGTAAATACTGACCTAATTAGATCTAAAATACATTTAATATCCCATGAAACTATAGAGCCAAAAATGCCTGTAGATATTAGGAACAAAGAAGAACTAAATATAATAAGGGTTTAAACACATGGGAACAGTGGACTGAACCACAGAAAGGGTTGGATTTTACTGACAGTCATGCACTGTAATCCATGTAAGACACTCTTCTAGATTCTTCTAGATATGATACTGATCTACTGTGCCGATCAGGTAATGTTACTGTCGCACTGCCTCAGATCTTGTTTGATCCCAAATGTTTTTGTTGAGTTACAATATTCAATATTTTCAGTGTTTAATTGTTTTTTTCAGAAGCCTCGTGTTTTCTTTTTAAACACAATCTGTTATTAACTTAGTGACAATATCTAAGGCCCTACCACTAATGGACAAGGAGATATTGTTATTTTTGTGGTGTAGCCAGTAGGATCATGAAATGTTCAGTTTCAGTGCCAGTATACCTTCCTGCACCAGTGTGTACGGGACGTCCTGAGAGCCAGAAAACATCGCAGAGCTAACAGGAGAATCCTCTACCCCATCTACGAAACTTCAACCCTGAGTACTGTCGCGGTAAGACTGACACACACAACATCCAATTCTTAAACATCACAACTACATGACCTTTAACCTTCCGCCAACCCCAACTTAAACCAGTTTATCATCCATGTCATTCAGTTGATTGGCTAATTCTCACCTGTCCATTTGAAAGACAACAAAGCAACGCGCTCACAGCATACCCAAAAACTCATCTGTATTTTCTCTCTCTCCTCAGATTTCTATGTACACTGACGCTAAACGCGGACGTATGATCGAGAAAGGAACTTCTCTTAACGCCATTGTTCAAACTATCTGAGAAAACATGAGCTACAAATCGGACAAAACAGGAGGAATCAGAAACGATAAAGTTAACTAAGTAAACAGTGATATGATGTCATTAATAAGTATTTTAACAGTTGAACTGATTTTTCCAGTTCTTGCCGCTTTTTACTGTATCACTGCTTTTACATCAACCTCTGACCTCTGTCAGTGTCAGTGTTTAATGTCTAATGTAGACTATGTTTTAACCAAAGAACTTTACGTGTTTTTACGGGATTACAGGGAGGCTTGTTTATTAGTACAATCAAATGATGTGGGTATGTAAAGAAAACTCGAAGTGAAGTAGAGACAGAGGAGACAATTCAGGGATGAAGAGATAGATGATGAGATGGTAAAGATGACAGTGGTATAGAAAGAATAGCAGAGGCAGGGTATGGATTATATAACAACAAAAGAAAAGCTGGTGAAGCCATTAGACCCCATTAAAGACAGAACCACATAGTATATACATAGAACATGATGCAAAATTCATGGTTAGTATAAAAATTGCCATCTACTCCTGGAAAAATAGACAAACAGCACTCAGAGGCCCCATTTAATACAGCACAGCACTAGTGGTTCGCTTTGTGAATAACACACAATTAAGCAGCCACAACACAGGCTCAGGCAAATCCCCGAGGCCCTCAAAGGACCCACCATTGCCTGGGTTTGCTGGAACAGGGGAGGCAGCGTAACACGCTGGAGAGACACATCTCAAAAGAGACAGTGCGGTTTCCTCTACTGAAGTACAGAGATCTCTTATTGCTGTCCATATAAATATGGGTAATCAAATATCATGATGATGAAGTTTCAGAGTAACAATGTGTCTGTTGTTTGTTTTTTCTAACAGGGAAGTGCCTGGTCAGATTTCCATGTTTCAATTCTTCTGCATAGCGATAAGAAAATGAGCATTTGCAAAAGGTTGAAATATCATAGTCTGCATTCCCATTGTGTTGGAATCACTGTTGCATTTGATGTCATTAGGCACTGAAGCGCAAGTATTTGTGTGCTAAATTAATTCATTCTAGAACATATTGCACTGGCCTCATGGCAGGTTTAAATACAGTAGGTCCGCCTGTTCAATTAATGTTTAACATGGCAGATCATTTCCAGTACTTCCTGAGGAAGATATTAGGATATAATAGGATGGTCTTGTATCGACAGTGTAAACAGGCAGGGAGAGAAATGAATGAGAACAATGGAAATTATTTCTGGCAGTAAAGCTTGCTCTGGCACGGATTTATTTGACAAAGGATGGTGGGAAATGTAGGAAGCTATAGTAAAATGAAAAGGGTTATTACTGACATAATGATGTTGGCTTTTATTTCACAGACAGGTCCATAATTATTACCACTGGTTCTCTCAAGCATAAAGGGCAAGCCTGGCACCAAAGGTTGCTCTGGTATTGAACCAAATCAAAACAATCACCTTGAGGAGAAAAAGAGGAATACAGAGAATAACAATGGGTTGAAGAGTGTAGCAAGTGATTAAATAAGAAGAGGAAAAGGTCATCAATGAATGTCATCCTCAGCCCCTTCAATCGAGACTAGGAGCAGAATGATGTATAAGAAGTTTACCATTAAAATGAGATTTATGGCGGTCATTTTCAGTGGCAGAGGGAGCAGAGGTGTGTGAGTTTGTTGTTGGAAATGGTGATAAAATATGCTGTTTGTGTGTTATACATCGCTTTAGCTGCTAATTACCAATCTCTAAGACTGGTGATTTAACAGGCACAATGAGGGTCCATCTATCCTGGAGTGGACTGGGCCTGTCCTCCTGCAGATGAGGTTTTGAGTCAACAGGCTAAATGAAGCCTGTTTTAAGCACCAGAAAAAGGCAGGCAGCTGCTAAAAGAGAGATAGCTGAAGGAAATGAGAGTGAAAAGATAGAGAAAGAGGAGGAGAAATACCTAAGGGTGAGGTGATGTGTGAGAGTAATCTCTGTCATATCTGATGGCTTATCCTCGGTTTCTTGGTGCTTTCATTTGTCACTTCATTCAACCAGGATTTATGAGCTTCTTCAGAGCTACAAATCCTGATTGGTGGCCCTTCAGATAAAGAATGACACCCAGGTGTTAAAGGGAGTGTGTTTGTGTGACTGATGGTTTAATTTTCCTTGGGTGATGGGAGGGTATGTGTGTGTGAAAATGTAGACTGAGTGCTCATTTCCACAAATCCTGGACAGTCTAACACAGTGTCTAAACTAACCAAAGCAGCAATACAAAACAGAAGAAAAAGAAGAAAATATTCCTCGGCTGAGGTAATGGGGCAGGTGTAAGTCGCCTGTGTATACTGCTATGTTGTATATTTTGTCAGATACATGTGAGACAACAACTGAAAAACTGCATGAACAAGCCCTAAATCCTCCCACCTACTACCAACATTGCAATCAGTATTTTTTATTTTTGTTTTAAGGAAATCATTAAAATAAAGACATTCTTTTTATTGCTGCATAGTATATAGCACTGGGCAAAGCAGTAATAACCATATGCCAGAGAAGAATTTATCATACGAATATGCGAGGCAATACAAAGCTGTAAATGCTAGGCAAACTACAGAACATCACTAGCAGTCAAATCATATAAGAGGTTTTTGTGCTTTATAATGTAAAAGAGCTCCACCTAAAACCCCAGCTTTGCTTTTATTTCTTCAGACAACCCTAGTGGGGCCAGGCATGGAGGAGAAAGTTGCTCCTCACCCCTGCAGTAATGTGTACTACCATACCTCCAAAAAATGCACCTCCTCGCAGTAAACCGACCTCATTAACAGTATTCCCACCTCTGGCTTTATACCACCTCCCAAGGAATAAACCTAACTTCCCCAGCTCTGTACAACTTATAATGATGTACCCACCTCCTGCACAACTGTGGCAATAAAATGACATAAGGTGTTACAGCTATACCTAACATACAGCCCTAAGCTACGCAGTGTAGATGGGCGCTTTGATGAAAGCTCACGCTATGACAGGTGGAGTTATACAAAGAATAGCAGCCATAAAAGCAGTTGGAGCCTACATACTAAAGTTTCAGTCGTAGTCTAGCAGACTGCCAGCTATACCACAGCATTTGCATATTCTAATGAGCCCAATGTTCAGGGTTAGCCGCTACACTAATGACGCTTTAGTTCTTAATAAATCAGTTAAGGCAGCTCTGTTGAGCCCAGGAGCTGCACTCATGTGTGTGTATGTTGATCCTAATTGACTGCATATTTCATTATAATGTAGGTTTGTGTATTTGTGCGGTGCCATTATGCTGTAATTTTGTGAGAATGCATAAGGAGTGAATAAGCCTGTTTGTGAGCATTTATCTGCTTGTTTCTGTCTTAGTGTTGCCAGCTTGTGTGTGTGTGTGTGTGTGTGTGTGCGTGTGTGTGCGCGCATGTTTTTTTTTTTTTTTTTTTTTTTTTTTTTTTCTTTCAGTCAGTTTTATAATTTGTCTGTGTGTGGGCTTTTTACTATAATTGTGGGGTCCAAAATCAGGAGTTCGCTTGTACTTGGCGCTGGTCCAACAGCTTCACAGGGACCAAAATGATGGATCCTACAAGTTTAAGGGCCAGACTTGGTTTTGGGGCTTAGGATAAGGGTTAGTATCAGTTGTGATGTATAAGGCAAATAGGGAATACATTATGTCTATGATGGGTCCCCTACAAAGATATAGGTGCACAGGATGCGTGGGTGTGTGTGTGGGTGCGCTTGCATGGTTTTTTAATGTGGTGGAAAGGATACTATCTTCAATTCCACTACTTCAAAGTTTTCTTTTGAAGATGTAGATGAGCAACTCACTGGATTTTGTATTTCTCCACCTTTACTTGTCAGTTTTAAAACTTGACTGCCAGTATTTCCTGTGTCTTGTGTTGTTTCACTCACTCAAACCCATCATATTTTTTTTTTTACTGATTGCCTTGCACACACATACTTCTCTCTCTCTACATGTAATTATACCGGAAATAACAATGAGGTGTACATGAAACTACTTGTGTTTGGTCCTGTCATCTCTATATACTGAACACAAATAGCTACACCTCCTCACTCTGTGAGGCAGAACTCAGACCATGAAAATTACTTTGGGACAGCTTTCTTTCAAGGCCAGTGTGTTCACTCAATTCTGCTTACAGCGTCAGGAGTGCAGTAACTGACATTGTGCACATGGAGAGGCCACCTAAACCAAATTACAACACAATTTATGTTTCTTCATAGTGTGACAGTTCTTGAGATTTTCACAGCCATCCAAAATGTGATTCTCAGGTAGAATGTAAACTTGACAGGCATGATCATATGTTAAGACCAATTTAACAGTTCCAGAAAAAGACAAGCTACAACTCACTGAAGGAGAGGAAGGAGAGGAAGCAAGGATATAGAAGTAAAACCAGTGGAATAAAATGAGAAAACAGAGTCAGATGTTAATTTCTGCATGAAGCTGCAGTTTGATTCTAGTCTTTACTGGTACTCTTAGGTCAGCCAGTTATCTGAACAACACGGAATCAGTCCTTTGTCAAAACATTGTACCAGTTTCGCAGAGAGGGGAGTAACAAGAAAAAATAATAAATTCATAGTTTCATCATGCCACTGCTAATTTGGCCCAGTGGTGGTTAGGTCGCTGGGCCATGGTTCTATCAGAAGGATTAGTCCTCAAATGGCATTACAGGCTTATATGAAAAAGGAAGAAAGTGAGTTGATGCCAAGGCAAGAGAGCAGAACATTTAAATGCAGACAGACACAGTCAAGTAAAGAGATCATTTCATCATCATTAGTGAGGAAGTGGTGAGAGGAAAAAAGGATTGAAAGACGGCGGAGTGTGTTCATGAGAATAAAAAATTGTGGAAATTATACTATTATGTTTTATTTGTATAATTTATCTTATCTTCATTTTTCCCCACTTTCCTTTCCTTCGCTCTCTACTTCATTCTCTTGCTCTAAGTGAGCCAGAATAAAATCTGTGATGATGCACTGGAGTGGAAATATTTGTCACCCATCCGCTGTGATGAGGACACTACAGCAAAGACACACAAGCCCTCTCACATAGGCACGCATACATGTATACACTTTATACAGCTAGATGGTGTTCACACACACACACACACACACAGTGAAGTAGGATGGCTGAGACCCATGCTCCGAATTTCAGCGGCGCTCTTGCTGCCCTGCCACCATGGCCCCTCTGCATGTAGGTTGCCCGCCGGGTGCACACCACCTCAAACCCCCCACCCCCACCCCCGCCTCCCTTCTCTCACTCCCTCACTTCATCAGGGCTATTCATCTACAAATAGTTAGGAATTAGAATGACAAATAACTGAATAATTGGTAGATGTGCTTACAGACTCACTGTGTACCATATGCATATGGTAAAACTCTCCTCACAGTGCTTTGCTTTCACTCACACAAAGCACAGAAGGGAAAAAATTATAAGGCAACCTATCAAAATTCAGTATTACTTTAACATCACTCTGCTATTCCCCTGTAGATGTAGGCCTGATATCTTTAGATTTTTTTTACTTGCTAGTAGGAGAGTGTTCTACAATCAGCAATGCAGCACTTTATCCTTCCTCCAGTTCATTCAAAAAATTTCAAAATCACAAGATTTGGAGACATGCAATTTTCTTGTTCTAGAAGCGTGTTCTTTTTCTGATGTCATCTCTAAATACCCATAATTTCTAAAAAGTGGTGGAGCAATAATGAATAAACAAAATTTTCTATAGTCCAGATGGGCCACTTCACATAAACAACAGAAGTCCCAAAGTGTAGTTGGTTATAAAACCAGACATTTTGAGAGGTAATGGGGCAAAATGACTTTCAGTGAATATAGCTTTTGCAAGTCTCCTGCTTCCTTTGGAAGTTCTCGCTCCTGATTTTAGCCATCCAGAACTTTTCAGACAGGTGACTTTTGTGCATCATCTGATGTTTGTCATCTGACAAGTCAAGCGTTAGCCCTCATGAAGTGATGGAATCAGGTGCTTGTTGTTATTGCACCCACACCAGCTGCCAGGAACAGAGACTTTAATAATCTCACCCCAGTGGGGAGGCTGATATCAAATCTTGGAGGCTATTTTAAATATCATTCTATTTATTTCATCAGGTGAGGAGTGATGCCGTGGTGCAGTGTGTACAGAATGATGCAATTTGCTTAATTCATCATAGAGCTAGTCAAAAGTCTGGCAGTTGATTGACTAAGCTCAAGTATTTCCAACATGAGTGATTCCTTATGTTTATGTGCCACCTGGCTGCTGTTATTGTATCTACATGGGGTTTACAACAATGTCCATGCTACAAATTAGACCGGTAGATACTGTATACCACACATAAGTAAAGGGTTTCTTCTCCTCAAAAATATAAAGTTTTTCCCTGCTGGTCCAAACTGTCTGCATCACCATCTTTGTGAAGGTAAAAGCAACATTTTGGCAACAGATGTTTAAGTAAAGCAGCCAGCTAGTGTGAGAGCAGTTTCCAGCCGCTTGCACTGTGACAAAGACTACTCACTGGCTGCAGGTAAAAGAGACAAATAGGAAGAATATGAATTGAGGGGTACCAGTATTATTCTTGAAATATGATAAGAGTAGCAAATTACAGCTGCAGGAGTCTTCCAGCTAGCTGTATGGTATAATTTAGGGCGAAAACTAAAAGGTTGAAAAATTAGATCAGGGGTTGCTTTAGGTCAGGATGAGCTCAATAAAAGGCTTTAACTAAGACTTTGGTTTGACATCTGGGCTCTGGGTGGACATGTAGTTGTTACTGTGTGGTGAGTCTACAAGAAAATATCTCCCTAACTGGGTATGAACTCTTTCTTTTTGGCATCACAGGCATCAACCTCCCTGTCCAACCAGCTGAGCTAATCACCCGCTATGCACTTCTCCTATCTGCTTGTCTAAAGGCCATTATTGCTGTTCAGAATTTGATAGAGGGCCTGTGAAAACGGTGCTCGCTGCTTTTCAGATGATTTTGTACAAATTACTGTGGCACCATAATTCCTTTCATCTTCCCCACCTCTTTGCCCTCTGTGCTCTTGATGTTGCCCCCCACCCACTCTCCTAATCTCCCATCATGGCTTTTCTATATTCCCTTATTCATTCCTTAAATATCTCCATCCTTTTAATATTTTTCTCAATACGCCACAGTCACTTCTCCTGCTTTCCCCAGTCCTAGAGACTGTGAAACTTCTTGGGTCTCTCTTCCTAAACCACTTTCAACAAATAGGATATTACGTGATGTGATTTTTGCCACAACTTTAATTGTGCTTGTTGTAATGACAGCAATTACCTTAAAATGGCAGAGACAGGCTGAAAGTGACACACGACAAAATGCTAAAAATGTATTCATTTGCACGTATGAAAACAGTTGGCACTACAGAGGATAATGTGTTTGTGTTTGTGTGACATCTCCATTAGACAGCACTGCAGTGTGTTTCTCTCCCTGTCTCTGTGCCCAGGCAAACAGTTGGCAGGGGCTGGAACCCTGGGCATCAGCTAAACACCATGCCACCCGCTGACGTTCAACCCATTACCAATCAGAAATCAGAAAATCCAAATTTATTTATTATTCAATATACAACATATGACATTGCTTAGTGTTCTGAGATTTCAGATAGCCTCAGTGTACATAAATGTAAATTACTTAATCCCTGGAGTAATCACAACACAGTAATTTTATGCAGTGTTTTTATGATAAAACTTTTACGATCTCCCCTGAAGACAAAAAGAAAAAAATATATTCTAGACTGTTTTTTTGTGATTCTCATTCTCTCTCCCCCTGTACTACTCACCATGGCTTTCCCTCCATCATTTTCTTTGCTTTTTAGAAATACTACAGCAACATAAATTGCTGCCATAAAGTCCAAAGCTCCACCCACAACCTCTATCTTTTGTCCTCATCTCTCTCTTTCTCTCTCCCTGTCTTTCACCATGGTGGGATCTCCTCTGTTGTAATTTCCAGTATGAGTGATGGAGTGTATCTGTCAGTGTTTGCCTGATAGCTCATCTATACATGCACACACACTTTTGAACAAAAACAATCACTAACACATACACACACAAGTCCAGTCACATTACGTATGTGTGCTCACAGAATGTGCACACGTTGGCACCCACAGGGACATATGCTCGTACACACACACACGCACACACACACACACACACACACACACACTGTGTGTGAAGTAGCTGCAGGTGACAATGACTTAGCTCTCCATTTCCTCTCTCACTTGTTGGGCTATCTCTCCCTGCTTTCCACCAGGCCAGAGGCCATAACATACTGTAGTCAGAGCGAGATCCATATCCAGAAACAAGCCCCGGTAGCTGTGATTGTGGAGTCAGGGGTAAACAGGATGCAGGATGTGGCTGTTTTTTGTCATTGTTGTTGTTGTTTTTAAGGGTTTTTTCATGTTTTTTTTTTTAACATTTAAATGACACTTGAAAGGATAATACCAGTATTTAATGAGGGTTTAGTGAGTTTACCACAAATCTTCTGGCAGTAATTTTCCAAAACACATCATACATCTTAAGTTTTTTAATGTGTTTTCTCTCCTTCCAGGCAACTCATGGTTTCTAATTAATTTAGTACAGTATAAAAATCAACTTGCAGAGACTTGAAACAAACACATTCACAGCTAGTCTTATTTTTCTGCAAAAGTTTGTACATTGTTGCATGGTAACTGAATACTTGAGGGCCAATTGCTGAACAGCATCCCATTCACAATCTTTGTTGCAGCATCAAAGTTTTGAACCCAATGGACAAAACAATCAAACTTGGACATTGTCAACAGGGTAATGTAGATTCTGATTTGATTTTTCAGGAGCCAATTCTCAAGTCTCAGATGTCAGTGCTCTCCACCAGTGCATTCATGTAACAAGCTGGGAGATTTATATAGGGCTAAAAACAAGCTCAGTGACAAAGAAAAAAACAATACACTTTGTTCTGTTCCTACCCCCGTGTGTTTCTCTGAACATCCATATTGATCACACAGCAACTGTGTCTAGAGAAACACATCTGATAGTCAGATAGTTGGAATTTACAGTCAAGTTATCCTTAATCTTGCCTCCAACTTCCCATAGCTCTTTCTGATGTATTCACTCACCCTCCCTACTGCTCTCTATTTATTTATCCCTTTTAGAATTTCCACTCCTCCTTCACTTTAAGTTATTCTTCCCATATCTCTTTGAGGAAACTGGATTGACAGCATCTATTTCTCTTACCTCTCCACACCATCATTTCTACCTTCTTCCCATCTATTCTGCTATCCCTTTGTTATTCCATACATTTCAGCTTCCATCTTCCCATCCATACCTCTTGCTCCCATCCTCTCTCCACCCCACCCTCCATTTCTTTCTCCCTCTTCCTTCCATCACTCCCCTCATCACCTCATCTAGCTCCATCTCTCCATAGACAATCTGCCAGTACTGTGCCCTGCTCCAGCCCTCCCAGAGTGATCCCGTTAGAGAGCTAATGCTGTGAAAAATGACAGTGAACCGGCACTTTTACTGCCATCACCACCGCTTTGGGGCCGCCTGCCGCCTACAGCCCTGTTGCCTGGCAACTCCCCAGACAGCTTCCCTCCAAAAGGCGAGAGCTCCTGTCTGCTCTGTTGTGATAGAGACCCGAGCCTAATAAGCATTATATCTCATTTTGTCTTATCATTTTGTTGTTAGTGACACAAGTTTGCTCCAAGCTGAGACTATGCAAAGAGCACTGATGCAGAATGTGTCTCTCATATTGAACGAACAAAATGATTTGCAAGAAGTGTGACTTCTTGGAGCATTGTTTTTTGAATAAGAGGTCGCTCAGCCAAAAATCATAAATATACATAAATGACGAAGATGCAGATGATGCAGTGAAGCTTTTCAGTAGAAAAGAGATGAGGAGCTCTGACCTCATTACGGGTTTCTTGAATGCAAACTGTGAACATAAAAGTAACACGTCATTCTGGTTGTGGTGCATTTATATTCACGTTTGTGCAAAAGAGATTGTAATTCAGTGAAAAATTATATTATAGTATTCTCAATAATGTGAACACAGTGTGCAGTTAATTTCTCTCTGAGCACATTTAAACTTGTGATACTATAGTTATATATGACGGCATTCAATTCAGACTTCTTGAGTGCTACACAAATGTTAGAGATCCAACCTAAAAGCCATCACTTTATCTGACAGATGAAGCCAGCACTGTAACATATTCCTCCTCTGAAAAGGGCTTAAGTCTTTTTTGGATGACTAGATGGCAGAGGAGGTGAGCCCTGTCTTTGTAAAGATTCATCCGTGCTATATACAACTACTGCAGTCCAGCATGGCCAGTAGCTTGCAGAATGATTGTATTCACTGTACAGATTGTTGTGTAACTGTATTACTTGCTACAGAGAGGATTCCTGCCACTGACTACTGCCCAGAGAACTGGCAAAACCAGGACATCTCATACATAACTCATGATTTTCTTATGTTCAGTCCAAGCACATTACTTAGATAAAAAGTAGGCTGAAAGAAATTTTTCATTTACCTGTAGTTACATGATGGAAATGTCATGCTTGTCTCAGGGTCAGTTTTCTGTACTGTGTCAACTAATTATGGTTAAGTGAACAAGAGTCCGCTACTCAAGTCCCAAAATGTTCACCGATATGAGTGACACAAGCCATGTGGTTGCCACTGGAACTCTCAGAAGGTGTTACAAGAGCAATTTGACAAAATGTGTAAACTCATTGCCACAGATGCAGTCCTTGCTGTTTACTGTGTTTCTGTTTTGAGACATCTGAGTTTTTGAAGATCTTAGGAGGATGGTGGAAAACTTGACTCTACATCTGAGTAGTGAGGGAAGGTTCCACCTGCTGCCACTGTGTATTCTTCCGAACTCTTGTGTGATACATAATCCTTGGCAGAATTGAAGGTTGAAAGCAAAAGATGATGAGCGCAAACTGGATGAGGAACACAGTGTGAAAGTTGTATTTCAAGGCAGAGAGGCATGGGAATTAAAGCTAGAAAACTTTACTATAATACAGCACTTCAAGGATATCCAGAAATTATATGGTACAGGCCATTTCTGTTCAGCTCTGTTAGGTGAATCAGTGTAGCTCTTAAAGCAGCAGTTTCCTATTTCAAGCGATCATTCTATAGAGAACCACTAATGTGGTAAGCCCATCAAGGTCATAGAGAAATGCATGAACATTTGCAATTTCCATTCATGTGAGCTGAATGAAGAATATATGGGGTCAACGTGACTTGTGGAAGAGATATTTTGCAGCACCTAGAGGGATGTGTGTGAGTGCATTATTAGTGATGAGAGCGTTGCGTGTATACATTAAACAAAGCAGATACACAGAGCAGAATGTATGAGGACAGAAACAAAGCCAGCATCTCAGTATTTTTCTTCTTATCTTGCTTTCTGCCTTAAAGGAATTTGCTTATGAACTGAATTTCATCAATTCACACACTATGCTGTAGATGCCTGTGCACACATACACTCTCACACACAGACCATCTGCTGAGCCATTAGATATGTCTTACTGTAAATAAGCCTGAAGACACACACACACACACACACACACACACACACACACACACCTAGGGAGCAGGATGGCAGTATGCCCAGCCTTGCCCCAGGTGTCTCACAGTTGATATATTGGTGTGGCCGCAGATGAATCCATGCAGGCCAAACTAATGCTCTTATTAAAGGCTTTTTAAAGCTCTGCCTAACAGAGAGAGAGAGAGGAAGAGAGAAAGGAGTTGATGTGTTTTAGCATATTAATATCCACCTCAGGTGCTAATTTGCCCTGTAAGTCACCTGTGTCACAGGCTGCGGTGAAAGACAAGTGGAAATAAAAAAGAAAGCAGGGGGAGAAAATGGAGCGACGGGGGCAGGATGGAGAGATAGTGTGACGGAGACTGAGTGAGAAACTAAGAAAGAAAGGGGGAGGTGTAAATCACATTAATGAATAAGCTTCATTAGTTGTGCCCATTAGCATCCTAAGCACGGATTAATTTAACTTCAGCCGACTTTGGAAGCCCAGTGGCCATGATGGGACACAGTTTGATTACACACCTGGATGTTTGATCACTGACACCCTTCATTTTGACTACCAGTGGACAGTCTGTGTAGCTTTTAGCCCTGAATGTGAAATTAGAACACCTGCAAAGAGACTAATGTGGAAACGGTCCATAGGCTTATGAGGATTTCCTCCTTTTTGAGCTCACTTACTGGTTTTCTCTGTTGGATTTACCATTCCTCGAGGCAGGAAGCACTTGCTTCACATTATTTGTTTATCTGTCTAATTTGCTTAAGTACTTTTTGGGTGTTTGTTTTAGTCAGTTCTCTTTCTGTCTCTTTGTTTGTGTTGTCACTAGGCGGACCCCCAAGGCCGAGACATTGCTATCCGTCCCTTCTTGGAGCACTGTGAGAACACCCATATGACCATTTGGCTGGGCATCGTCTATGCCTACAAGGGACTGCTAATGGTGAGAGGAGAGAACACAAAATTTCCTCAAGCACTCACGGTCTGCATACATAAAAGCATATTTTCACTCAAATGTAGTGTAAATGCACTGTACAAATGTACAGTATCTGCTGATGTGACTCTTTATGGCCTCATAAATGTGCATGCATGAGGCTTAATGCCTTTCTTTTCATGTTACATGCCATGTAAAGTGGTTTCACAAATGTGCTCCAGCACTAAACCTTGAATATCTACTTAAAACCTCCTGACAGATCTGCGTAAACATATGAATATGTGTGTGTTTACAGGTGTGTATGTCACTTGACTGCCATCCTTTAACACAAAATGACACAGGGCAGCCATCTTGGCCTTCTTTACAGTCAGCAACAGGTGTCTTTCTCGATAATACCACCAAGATGCCAAAGTCAGAAATTTTCAAATTGGTTTATCAAAGCCTACACTGGCTTGGTCACTGCAGCAGGAATGGATCTTTTGGGGATGGATCCAGTACGAACAGAAACACAATAGACGGTAGTGTGTACAGAGTTGACAAAAATAACAGTAGCTAAATACGGAGAATAAGAATAACAATATTAAGTAGATGTAAACATGAATGAACAATATGGATCTGTGAAAACTTAGAACTTCCAGGTGCCACCAAAACTGGAAGGACATGGACCATATGACGTCCTCTCCACTGTGAAGACCCATATTACACTTACACAAGAGACAGACTCAAGTATACCACTCAAGAAATAGTCCTGGACATAACCATTGTCACATTATGGTGATATAAGTTTAGGCCTCACTGTAACTCCTATAGAAATTAAAATGACAATCATGGTTTTGACAGTCTTCTAAACATTATTATCAAGTATTGTTTAACTTTTTGTCTTGATAGATCAGTAGTACTGATTTACTGTTGAATAAATGGTTGTGCTCACTGATTTCATTTGAATATTGTTCATTATTCTAAGCTCATCAGTAGAGTAGAGTAGAGTTGATACTGCAGGCAGACATTGAATATTTACTTACACGTATATTATCATTGTTAATATTAATATTTCAAGAATTTAGTTCACAGGGGCACTTAAGGACAGATAGGGTGAGTGAGATAGAGGCCTGAGCCTATGAGCTGTACTTTGGCATGCACCTGTCACAATGTGCGAGAGGCATGGTTCTAATCGAGCCATAATATACCTTAGGAATTTTCCATTTCCTCACCATGTAGTGTGTTTTAAAACCTCTGTGAAGCAAGAGCCAACTGTAAATTATGCAAACCTTGCTACATTTATGGGTGAGGCGAAGGAGAAGGAGTGAGACACAGCAATAAATCATCTTAAGCAGATTGAGAGAATGCAGAGGATGCTCAGTAAAAAAATACAACCGAAAAATGACAGACAGTGAGATGGAAGTGGGGAGTGGGAAAATTGTAGGGTAACAAGTCAAAGGGCTTTGATGTAAAATAATAAGACAAGAACAAAGAAGTGGAGCAGTAGAAAAGTTTCTACGAAGTGATTGACAGGACCCCACATCTGTATGAGGGATACAGAGGGGACAACACAGCAAAAAGAAGCATTAAAGCTTCTGTCATCCCTGCACATACACACTCATTCACACCACACAAACTCACGCATGGATACATGCACACACAGTTACCTCACATTCACGTACACGCGCTCACACACATACCTCAGGTGCACTAATCCTTGATGACTGCTCTTTTAATTCTGCTGCTCGTCATTCCACTAACTCTCATTTAGACTTAGACTAAGCAGGCAGGCCACCTTGCACAGCACACAGTGAATTATTCAGGAGGCTCTGCAGGCTGCTGCTGCAACTCTAATGTTCCACCAAACAATTAATTCACTCTCACTAAATAAACATTTTACAGGCATGAAACCTCAGGCTGCTTTAAACTGGTCTCTTTAGATTATTTTGCTCCCCTTTAAGACTTTATCACGTAATGAAGTCGATTTGTGTTTGATTTTTTAAAGTGTTTCTCAAAGTGAAGTGAAACCTGCACTCCATTAGTATTTATGAAGAACACTAAACAACAAAAAACATTAAGATTTAATAAGCCCTGTTTTATTTTGAGAAAATCCAACATCTAATCTAGCACAGCAAATTGAAAGACGACTGCGTAGTCTTAAAATAGTGAGGCTGACCGATACTGTTGACTGACTATGTGTGCGCTGACCCAGAGAAACAAGGCCAGACTCTCTGTAACCAAAGTCAAATAATGCTTTCAGCTGTCCTGAGATGTCTCTGTAATCTGTTCTCTCCCTGATAGTTGTTTGGCTGTTTCCTGGCATGGGAGACCAGGAACGTGAGCATCCCTGCCCTCAATGACAGCAAATACATCGGGATGAGCGTGTACAACGTGGGCATCATGTGCATCATTGGTGCCGCCGTGTCTTTTCTGACCAGAGACCAGCCCAATGTTCAGTTCTGCATTGTAGCGCTCGTGATCATCTTTTGCAGCACTATCACGCTCTGTCTGGTCTTCGTTCCCAAGGTCAGTATATGTGTGAAAGAGGAGACAGTGTGTGTGTGAGAGAGAGAATATAAGTGGATAACTCTGAATTGCCAAAAACTAGAGTGTTTAATTATCACCACATTAACACACCACACTTCACTAAGCCCTGAATGCTAAAAATGCAGCATAAACAGATATGTGTATCTTTTTTAGTCCATGTAATTTTATCCCACAAATGCAGCTGTGACTAATACTCATAACCCCTCTTCCAGTTAATCACCATGAGAACCAACCCAGATGCAGCTACCCAGAACCGGAGGTTAAAGTTCACCCAGAACCAGAAGAAGGAGGACTCCAAGACCTCCACCTCGGTCACTAGCGTCAACCAGGCTAACACTTCTCGACTGGATGGGCTTCAAACTGATAACCACCGCCTCCGCATGAGGATAACAGAGGTCTGAGCCACAGAGCATGCAGACATGTTTTACTTTTTTAACATCAATCAGAATTTTACAGGCAGACAACACTGCCCCAGGTAGCCAGGTTTTTAATCATTTAACTCCACTGAACTCGAAAAGTTAATAACACTGGCTCACCTGTGGTGAGTTCATTTACAAATAACAGTCATTCTATTAATTGTTAATGAAATGATTGTTAGTTTTTAAAAGCAACTCTGATCACTTCACCAAGTCTTTATGGACTTTGTACCAAACTATAGATTCTTTCTAATTCATTTCTAAAAATGTTCACTTGATATTGAGTGACATTTGAAAAAATCTCCTAGCAGTCACTTTGGCTTCTCAGATCTTTCAGAGATGAATTACTGACATTATCCTTGCCCTTGTTCATGACTGTGGCAAATAAGGAACATACTCCTCAATGTAAAGAAGTAGTAGCAGCAGGTTGTTGTACATTGATCAGACTCAGCACTGGATAATATTTGTCTGAGAACCTTGTGGCCTACTTGAGCTTGGTTATCTGTGAAAAATTTATGCAAACTTGATATAATCAAAGACTGTTGCGTTGTCGGTTCCTAATGTGCTTTCTCTGCTTTATCATCTATTTAGCTACTTTAGCTATAAGAAAAACTAAACATCAACAAATCATTTCTCTGTTTTTCTGTTTATAAAGTTGGACAAGGAGCTGGAGGAAGTGACCATGCAGCTGCAGGACACCCCAGAAAAAACTCCTTACATCAAACAGAACCATTACCCGGATGCAAACAACATCCTCAGCATACGTAACTTCACAGATGGCAAAGGTGAGAAACTGGTTGTATGCTTCCATCTGCAGTGTGATCCAGGGACCTAACACTAAAGTTTATTACCTGAAAAACGTTCCATCTCGCAGAAAAATAAGGAGGGTCTTTAGCTGCAAAAAGGTGACAAAATGTGAAAAAATATGTCAAAAAAGTGAACATTTCAGTCATATTGTCAGCGCAGATGTGGCCTCTTCAACTTCATTTGATTGTGTGGGCAATTCTTCTCTGAGATGGGACTGTTGATTTTGGCTTTGTTTGTTTGACCTACTCGGCAAATGCTGAAAATGCAATCTCACTCACAGTGACCTGTCAGAAGGAACAATGTTGATGTTAGTACAAATGACTTACTTGCTTTCCATTATGGTCAGTACAGCCCATGGTGAATCATTCTATCCTCAGTCAGTGCTGCTGCTGGTGGCTGAGAACTATACTGCAGCAGTCTGTAAAGACCAAGAGTAGTGATTCAGTCTGTTGTGTCACTTTAGGGAGAATAATATACATTACAATGGTTTGTATCACAGTTTCATGTCTATCATAACACCCTGAATTTGTTAATGGTAAGACACAGAAAGCTAATCCCTTCGCACATTATCTAGTAATAATTCCTCATAATATATAAAGTATATTTGCATATTCAGTGGCTTCAGGAAAGGATTTTAAAGCTGAGTCCTGAGCAGCAGCTTGAAGGAATATCTTGACATTTTTTCCAATTGCTAGAGCTCCTGTCAGCTGCAGGTGAAGAAGGGACACAGGAGCGCTCTGTCTGACAGCAAGTCTGTGACGTCTCTTAGAATGAGTCATAAGATTAACACCTGAATACTCCAGGGCCGCTTGCCAAGCCCTACACATACTATAGTCACACTCTCTCACCTTTTATTATAAAGCCCAGAGTGTATCCACACTTGATTTTGTACCTAATTATTCGGTGTTTGGAGTGTTGTTTGCTGACTGTTGAACAATGTACTTGAGAAAACAGTTGAGGGAAGAGTAAAGAAAAGGGAGGGAGCGGTTAAGGTGAACTATCACTGGGGGAGACAAGCATATGGAAACACAAGGAGTAAACTATCAGGCGCTAAAATATAAAGATACATGTCATATCTGTCTATTTCCTGTGTCAGTTTACTCTCCCAACTCTTGCTCGATTTAATTGACACAGCTGTAACTTAAATATTATGAAGCCGGGTTCCTCAAATTCAATCAGTGAGTCGTTACACCCCCAGCAGCATCGCTTTACATTAGGCACCATTTTAACAGATGTAGGGGTGATGGTGATGTACAGCAGCCAGATCCAGCCTGCCTGATGCACACGCCAGCACAAAGCTGCTCTCAGGGGTGTCTAATAGATCTGTCTGAGTTTGGGGAAGGTAAAAGAGTAAAACAGCTGCGCTCATTCTGCGGATTGGGAGCAGAGTATGTCGGAATTGTTTGAGAAGCTTCTCATCTGTGAAAGTTCATAGTTACGCAATGAACTGACAGCAGTTAATGAGTACATTCACAGAACGACGTGTCTAATGCTTCTTTGTGTTTTAGTTTGTTCTCTGCTTCCTTCTGTTCCTCCTTCTTCTCTGCTTCTCATCTTATGCAAGTGCGCACACATAAGCATACACCAGACACACACCCTCCTGTTTTAGTCCAAATATTGTCTGGCTTTAAAATGATATGAGGTGGGGGGTTGATATTATGTGATGGTACCCTTGCAAGGATAGATTTGAAATAAAAATATGTCTGTGTTGTTGCACTGTTGGTTGGAGCAGCTCAGTGTTGAGAAGTCAGTGCCAAGATGATTTTAATTAGTAAATAATGAGCTACCATCTGTGAGATTTTTTACCTTCCTATATTTATCCTTTAAAGAATCCCATCCAGAACACTGCATCAGACTTTGTTAGTCATGGGATTTGTCAGTGGTTTGAAAGATTTTACAAGACATCTTAACTAGCTGCTATGGCCCAGGGCACTGTTGGATTTTGTTTACCATGTATCAGGACTCAGATGTGTCTGGGAAAACCTATAGACATTAAACTATATTTCCATTCATCAAAAAATCATGACATAGAAAAGAAAAATAGTGGCATATTACCTGAGAACAATTAGCCAGCCTAATTTAAGTAGACACATTCTCACATTTTCCATTTGTCTCTCTAAAGTGCTGGCAGTGGCTGGCAGCTGATATCAGGCTGTCTTTACAGAACTAAAATTCACATTGTGTGGGCTCATAGAAATAAAGCTATTTTAGGCTGAATCTTTGTGCTCTCTCGGTTATGTTGTCAAGAGAGAACAGAGACAAATATAACCAAAGACTTCTCAGCATAAATATGCATATATAGAGTGATTTTTATAGAAAGAAAAACACAATGTGACCAACAATCTTTATCTGTCATCTACAAATTTATATCAGATTATTAAATACAGGAATTTACAAACCTGTTTTAAACAGTTTGGCTACAGGAACATTAAATGCATGCTCTTTACCAGGTCAACAGCAAGAGTTGGTGGCAAAAGAGATTGTCATTTTAATTTGGGGAAAAAATCTGTAAAAATAAAGTATTTTTATATAAATATTGCTCATAACAGGTAATTTTTTTTAGTGCTGGTAGAAAAATTGTGCTGGTAATGATTCTGTAGCAAAATTTACATAGGGATCAAATATGCATATATATATATATATATATATATATATATATATATAAAGAAATAGAGACAAAGACAAAGAAATAGAAATGAGCTCTATAATAGACACACAACTAAGTGAATACTGGGCTGCTTCTGCTTCTGTATTTGACTTAAACAGAACAAGTATGGAAAGTTGCTAAAGTCCTCATTACATGTCACTTATTTGTTTGCATATGCATATATGATGAGCCCAGTCTACTCATCTGTGGCTGGTCTCATATTGAGCTGCAGACTGACTTACCTATTACTTTTTCAAAAAAATCATACAGAGAGAAGTATATCAGTCTCTAGGTTGTTGAAATGCCCTTAATAACAATCTACTGAAGAGAGAAGCATCAATCTGACACACATTATGGAAATAAAATCACAGGTCATTAAGCCTCCTTTAAAGATCACCAGCATATAAACTTTTCCCAGCCTCAATCTGCTTATGCTTGACAGTCATCATCATCATCGCCGACTCCTAACTGTAGTCATCAGTATTCATAAGAGAGCTGGTCTAAATGTATTGGGGGCCGTGAATGAGTGGCTGTTATAAGAGTAGAACGCCGTGTCAACAGCGATTACGCTCACTCACAAAGGATGAGAAGCAACCCTCCACCTCTCTCTCTCTCTCTCTCTCTCTCTCCCTCCCTCTCTCTCTCCCTCCCTCTCCCCCCCCCATCTCTCTCTGGCTATCTTCATGAATTTGCACAAGGACATGGCGATGCTGGAGATGGACAGTTGGTGTGGTCTTCTAACAGATTGGCAGCTGAGGCCTGATTTTAGACTGAGAAGCTAGAAGTCATTGATTCACAGTAACCTAAGCATTCTGTATGCCTATGTGCTACATTTAATGTTAAATCCTTTATACTTACAGTTTGTGTACATATGTTATTATTACTGTACAGATGAACTGCGCTTGAAAGTAATATAATTTTAGAGCATCCAAACAGTCATGGTCAACCCCAACTACTGGTGAATTAACAGCTGCTTAGAAAGTTGTGAAACTGAAGGTTACGGCTTCCAAGTGCTTCTTTTGTCTGACCAGCTGTCTAAAAACCAAAGATATTCAGCTGACAGTGGTGTAAAAGCAGGGGAGAACAGAAAAGAAAAAAATGTTATATTCAAGCTGATATTTAGAATTTTTCCTGGATAAATTAATTAAATGAGGATAATTAGAATTTTTGGTAATTATTTTTCTGATAATCAACTAATTGATTAATCATCTCAGCCCTACTTACTTTGGTAAAATATCACAATTTTTGTACAGTTTTTCAGTCTGCACTTTCAATGAATTAATTTAATTTTCAAACTTAAAAGTATTATCTTACAGTAAAAGTCCTAATTAACTATATTCTTCTTAAGGTGTCATTAAGTCTGGGACTGTGGGCAGTAGTGATATTTTAACACCTGATACCTTCTTTGTGGCACAAACATATATTCTGTGTCTGAATCCATAATGAAGTGTATAAATATCTGTGTCTGTGCTTTTAACGCAGCTTGGAGAGCTACACGGTTAGGCTTTTTTCAAAATGAAAAGAGGACTAGTCTGCTCTGAAATACTTGAGCATGCTCAGATGTCCAATCGGGGCATCGAGCGCTGTGATCACTGAATCAGGTCAGAAAGTGCTGGGAAATCTGGGGCAACTGGAGAGAAAACTCTGTAGGGAAAAAAGGATAATTCCACTATTTTCCAGGTGCAGTTTAGGAAAAGTGATGTTTGTTTACTGCAGTTGTTATCATGTCTCAACCTCATCAACAGCGGCATCCCCCTATAACATCAAGAGAATGCAGAAATCATGTTAGGAAGGCTTTTTCTTTTTTTTTTTTTTTTTTTTTAAAAACATGTCATGCACCCTGGATTAACTGATTATTGCTTTTTGCATGGCATCAGGACCATAATAACATAATAATCAAACATCTTTCATGCTGATCCCCCTCCTCTCAGGTAATGACCAAATGTGTTTGAAAATGACTTAAAGCTGTGTCTCAGGTGCTGGGCATGTGCTGCTTATAACAGCTGAGCAGTCAAGTATGACACAGCCTGTATCTTTTATGATGCCTACATGTGTTTTCAACACAGATGGAGAGAAGTCGATACTCAAGAACCACCTGGAGCAGAAGCCTCAAGCACAGTGGGGCTCCATGGATCCTTCCAGGATAAACAGAGGTCCCCTGGAGGATATCAACTCACCCGAACAGTGAGATCTCCCATTTTTTTCAGCACCTCTACCCTGATGTCCCTCCTCCGCTTTCCTCTGTCTTGACAGCTTTCTCATCAGACTACACGTCACACGTATCTCAACCACCAGCCGCTCTTAGGCGGTTGCTCTGGCAACAGAGCCCTGCGAAAGCATGGACCAGCCCTGTACTTTTCTCTCCCACGCACATCAACATACATATAACCACATAGAGTGTATGTGTATTCTCCCACCATGCTAGACTTACTTCAGAATGTAGGCTTACAGTCAAACACTCACAGACAAACACATGTGCATGTACAGCTTACGAACGTTCACGTGCAACTGAATGATTTGGTGTCCCAACTTGTAAAAGAAGATGATCTTGGACTCTCACAATACTCATGCGATAAAACACAAATGTGTATTCACTTATTATTCATTCATATTATCATTCGACTTCGTCGGGGGGGGGGCAACACTTCATGCATCATTGAGAGCTCTCCCTCCCACACTCATTTAACCAGAACCAGGAGAAGAATGAACAATGTAATGGGACAGATGGATAGAGAGGGAAGTGAGAGAGACGTCAGACAAGGAGGGGTACTGAGAGGTAGTTACAGAGAAGATTTAAGAGGAGTATGTTAGATATATGAGAGACAGATAAGGAGAAGGAGAGAAAGAAAGAGATAATCGAGGCTTGCACCAGTGAGATTTACAGCTCACATTGGAAGCGGTTTCAAAATAGACAGTGAGGAGAATGAAGTAAAGGAACACTCAGGAGCTATTCCTATGCCGCATGAATGCGTTTGATCACATGAGGGAAGAGATGAAGAGGCAGTGAGAAAGAATGAGACACAAATATAAAGAAGGAAAGAGGCAAGAGAAGAAAGGTAGAGGAGGACAATTGTTACACTTGTGACATGACAAAATGTCACACACCAGGTGCATGTAACTGTCACGCAGTAGCATCTGCGCCACACATGGAACACCAAAGCACACACACACAAAAACTTCATGAGCAAGCAACATTGTTTCCATCAGAAATGGGATATCAGGATAACTGACTAAGCCTGAAGACTATTAATATTTCAAAGTTCACCTAATTAAGACATTTTTCTAGGTCTATCGCTTTAATTGTTTTGAATTTCATTCCTCTTAATTTTCATATAACTCGCGCTGAAGCGTGTAATTTCCCAAACGGCTACACAGGTACTGGCTCTGGCGAGGTAGGGTGCGAACTACACCAGGAAGAAGATGAAATGCCTGTCAGATGATCCCAGAATCTGGGAGGCACGTGGATTAAGTACTGTAGTAAGAAGTATTCTGAAAGAGGGTGCCAGCAATACAGGGAAAACAATTAGAAGAATTGCTGAGGGCTTGCATGTACTATGCTCTGGCCTGTCTGTTCTCAGTCATCCTTTTATGCTTGTCTGTCCATTTTTATTGCAAAGTTGGGTGTGATTTGAGTAAACACCAAGAAAACTGTGAGAATTGTTAAATGTGAACTCAATAGTGAAATGGGTAGGTCTATCACATGTGCCACTTCTAAAAGGTAGAACTTGCACTTCCGCTCGTCTTTGACTACTTTATATATACTGAAGAGACAAATGATCATTGTATAGTATATGCAAGGTCTAGCACAACCCAGAAAATGTTACACACAAAGAATTACATTCATATTGGCTGATTTTTGGCAATTCATGCAATTTCGGGGTTGTAGACAGATCTGTTAGTCTGTAACACCAGATTTTAAAGAGACCTGCTCTACATGGGGCATGTTCTGAGATGATGCTGCTGTGATCATATAAATAAAATTCAGTTGAATTGAAATTGAAAGCTGATGCAGAAAGCAAGTCTTTAAGGAAGTGAAAATGCAAGATGTTTAGCTGGGGTGGTGATTAAGATTGGGGGCTTCCACCCCAACAAGGACAGTAATCACTTGCCTAGCCAGACCACAGACTGCCAAGAATCCACCAATTAATGTTGACTTTTCTTTTACAACCAGTCTTTGGGTATAATCTGACTTTAATCCATTATTTATTTTCTAAAAGCGTACCTTCTCTACCTCAACAAATGAAAGAAGGTTAAAATGCATACAAGTGCACTTCCTGTAAGTACACGACAGCATCTTGAGGCCTTGGGTCGGGCTACTGAAAAAACAGAAATATGAGTAGTCACAAATCATCCAATATCACTATTCTGAATGGTGAAATCGATTCTGAAAAAATGACTGAAAACCGTATGAGCAAGAAAGATGAATTCTCAAATCAGTAACAGGGTCATTTTAGCACAGAAGGAATTGCCTGCATTGAATCAACTCAGTACGCTCTCTGTCTGTGGCAGGCACCCGCCACTGTCCCAGCTCGATCTTGCACCAGCTACTTACCTTCCAGAGCAGGAGGGTGGATGCCAGCTGCACCCAGCCCCAGGCAGCCTGGTTCCAGCCCACGCATGACATTACGCCCTCCCATCGGTGGAAGTGTCTCTGGCCTGTGAGTTTCATCTACTCCCCACCTGGCTCTTTTGCAGATAGGAGATATATGGTTCTTTTTTTCTACAAAATAAATAGATCTGATATCATCAGCGACAAAGGATGGTCTCGGAACAAGGAGGACAGGGAGAAGAGAGGGAGGGAGGGCCTGAGCCACTTTTTGCACTTTCACCCCAGCTCTCTTGAGAACTGAAACCCCAGCTGTAAGTGTGGAGATAGAGGATTATGAGACACCTTACCAACCCCACCTCACCACTGCCCTTGCCTAGTATACACATGCACACAAACAAACAGACACAACACACATACACAAACACACTGGCACCCTCTAATAGCAGAGCACCAGCCCTGACCTGTTTGGGTCTTTAACGCTTGAAGAGGGATTGTCTGCTCTGTTCCTTACCTGTTCATGTACGTGCTCTAATTTCATGGTTTGTCATCTAACTTATATTTCATCACTGCGTGACTTGACACAGCGTGAGATGTGAAATGGCAAACCCACTGAAAGAAACATCCACCACCCTGCCCACTCCTAAACTCTCGGCATATGTAAAATGACATCATCACTTCTAATTTTGATGTACTGTGTTTTGTATATGCTGTGAATGGACAATTAAAGGCTCCTATGTGGAGTTTGTAATAGGTATAGCAGTCATGTTAACAGTTCAATGAAAGCTTATAAACACATCCCACAAAGAATTAGACATATATGAAAGAGAAATGGATTTGTTTGTGTAACTGTTGATAAAAGGTACTCAAAGCCTGTGGAGTCACAGAACATGAAAAGGCAATTCAGGGGGCCATTCCTGAGTGATGCACATGGCTCTTTTCCACTTTGCTAAATTTGTACCACTGGTTTTCTGGGCCAGAGACTTACATCAGACTTTGTATAGGCCTTCCTGAGTATTTACAACTTGCTTAATATGTCCCTGCAAAGCATGTTAAATATTGACGCGCCTCTTCAACAGGCCCCCAAGGCTGCATGTTAGAACAGAGCTAAAAGACATCACAAGAGGTTCCATAGCTACTAAAGGCATGCCAAGAAATGCAACATCCAGATGTACACACTTGAACAAGACAGCAATCTTTATGAATCTAGGTGCTTTTCAGACAAAATAGCAATGGCCCATTAATCTCATGAGTGGTCTCAGATCGTTGATGTCCATCTGATCGCCCTCGCAGCTAACCAGCACAGCATACATGAGGTTCATGTCACGACAAGGGCAAGACTGCTCCAGGTGGAAATAAGTTGACTTCTTCAGAAGAAATAAACTCAAGAAGTGATGTGGAAAGATGTAGGTCTACCAGTTCCATAATTAGTTTGATTAATGAATAATTTGAATTTTAAGAAAGATAGTGAAGATAAACGAATAAATAAGAGTGTGTAATAAGCTCCCAACCGAAGCTTTGTTCAAGACGGTGATGACAATTACCAACAAAGCGATACATAAGCACAAACACAGGGCTTTCTTCAAGGAGCATTATGTCACGAAAATCATCACTATGTAAATATGAACACACCAGTTACATGGAAAATGTAATCCAGTGCCGTTGAACTCGGCCTCAAGGCTAATTGAGCAGAATCAATATCGATGTGTTGTTATTTTTTTTTTGTAAAATCAAGA
Source organism: Lates japonicus (assembly GCA_033238685.1). Classification (NCBI taxonomy): domain Eukaryota; kingdom Metazoa; phylum Chordata; class Actinopteri; family Centropomidae; genus Lates; species Lates japonicus. The sequence continues at coordinate 79,718 of BRZM01001479.1, forward strand.
GAAACAGACCCGAACAAAAAAAAGGACTTTATCGAAAGTGTGAGAAGGTTTGTTCTTTGCATGTTTCACCATTAGCCTTGGTTTTAGTTTTTTACATGCCATTATAGTACAAGTTTGCAGAATCCACAGTACATAATAGGTGATAATGGCGCTAATCAGCAAAACACAACATCATTGGACACACATCTGAAACAGCGGTTACAGATTTATTTTAATCTTAATGCCTCAATGCATGGGACAGTGTGGAAAACTCTGTGAAAAGCTCCACTTCAGCTAGTGATTTTCTCCAAGTCATGTCTGATCAAAAACACTGTCAATCAGTCTTCAGCTGGAGTGCCGCCTGAGAGTTGCGGGGGATAGCTAGCAGAGATCCACCTGCCATCGACATATCAGGTGACTCCTGTGAGAGCCCCCCCTCCCCTCTCTCTGCCCCCCTGAGCAACAGGAGCAAGGAAATCCTGACAGACCTCCAAGGGAGTCATGGCCATTCCCACTTTGCCAACCAGAGAATCACCGCCACTTGACAAGTGAGTGAGAGACATTGTCAGAGGGTTGGTTTCCTTCAGAAGAAACCAACCGCCATTTTATATATTACATTATATGTGGTTGTACAATTTGGTTGATACCCTGATGATGTGTCCATGTATGGAATATTTGGTATTTGGCTTTTCTCAAGACGGGTATGAATAAATGTATAATTCAGAGAGCATTTCGTTTTTGGTAACTGTTGTGACAAATCCACTTGTTTATATCCTCTCACCTACACTATTTTACGACATTTCACGATACCGACGGAGCTCTTTAACCTGGCGACTGTTTCACAACATGCTAAGATTCTCAGTGGACAAATTAAACACCACCATATTGATTATGCTACTGGTTTAGCAGTTATTCACTGAGGGCAATAAAGTAAAGGTAGTAGCAAACGATCAATCTTTATAACCCACTCCTACTACCAAATTACCAAATTGCTTTTTTAGTCCATCCAAATGCAGATCATCAGGCATTGTGTTTTTCAAATGTGCCTGATTTTTTTTTTTTTTTTTTTTTTCATTGACAGATCAATCTTTTTTCAACATGTGATGAAATTGTTCAAATGCAATTGTGGTAGGTCAAGGGCCTGTAATTTCCTGTACAAATACATCATGTTGAGGCTGGCCTACACAGGTCTTTTTACCTTTTTAGTTCAGATCAAAGTGATATATACGATATAATTATATCTTTGTATGTGGCTAATATCAGGGTTTCTGGAGAACACGAAACATGATGTCCAAAAATATAACAATATGACGTATATATTATGAAAACACAGTCTGATATTGTTACTGTTTTGTCAGTTAGATATGTGATATCACACATGCTAAGTTCAATTAAGAGTTAAATAAAATGCAACGCGTTAAATGCAACATGTTCAAGAGGGGCAATAACTTGTTTTCTTATTACAGAAAGAAGAGAGAACTATATATGTATATGTAAAGATCTTACGACATTCTCATTTTTACATAGGAAATATTTCGCTATGAACGCCACAAGGATACTTGGAAGTCATTTTTTAATTTACAGCATCTGTAATATGTTAAGATGAGGTATAGATATGAAAAGTTGTATAAAGTTAAGTATCACACTTGAAACACCTGAACATTTTGGAGCCATTAGTTGTTGCGACGGAACAACATTCTTCTTTTATTGTCTGAATGTTATGGACAGCCTTACTTTTCACATCATCACAAAGAGACTGAAAATAACGAATGTCATCATCCCGCACAAGTCTTTGATGTAGTAGAATCATATCCATTTCAGCGGTTTGTACTCTATAACGCTAAAGAAAACGCGAAATCATCCACAACCTTTTAAAGTTGTTTAAGGTGATATCAGCAAAATGTCGCCTGTAGTAGTATCTGGTGGCAACCCTTGGAAATTACACCAAAAATAAATGTGTAACTTCCTCCAGAATCTCCTATGAAGTCATTAACTCACTTCTATCCCGTGTTATAAAAAATGACTTTCCTGTTAAGTACAACCCCATGTGAAGCAGTTACACACCGCTAGTAATGCATAAAATTAGTAATACTAAGGTTAGCATGTCTCACATTTATGGGGTACAATTTGCCAAACAGCTAAATTTGTTTTCTTTAATTTTGAATGAAATATTTGCAACAAACCTTTTCAGAAGATTTTGACTTGTCATAGCAGGAAAAGCACAGGTGTTACTAAAGGCTCAGTAAGTCCCAGTAAGCACCCAGACAGTGATCCAGCATGAACAATATCAGGACCCCTAAAACCCAGCCAACATATCATAAATGAATCATTATCAGACCTGTGCTTGTCCATCATAAGTTTAGTTTTTCGCGTGGCAATGGTTCCAAACATAAGCAGGCTTGCTTAGTATGAATGTCAACCTGCTGTTATGAATATCGCTCACAGTTAAAGCACTGCTCTGCTTACTTGATACAGCAACAACTTACGTGCTCATGTGTACTGTGGTTTGCTAATCCTTGAGGTAAGACCAAACACAAAACAAACACACACACACGCACGCTTTTAGTGACCCTACAGAGCCTGTACACTGTCAAAAAATGTTGAGCCTGGAGTGAAAAATCTCATTGATCTCTCAAACCCCAGCAGAAACTAAAATGAGGGATGCACTGTGTGACAGCAGCAAGTCAACATCAAGACTCTTAATTGGCACACCAAAGCACACACAGTGAGCAGCTGCCGCCCTCAGAAAAATTATATAAAATAAACAAATCTAATGAAAAGCCTGTATGAGCTCACAACAATTGAACTGTTAGGAGAAACCCCAGCCAAACAGGATGGAGGGGATGGTGTGTCTGAATGTTCAGGCCACCGTGCAGCAATCCGCGCCAGCCACCTGGGCAAGGTACCGTGGTGTGTGTGTGTGTGTGTGTGTGCGCAAGCATGCAAACCGCAATATCAGAGTTTCTTTTATCCTACTTCAAATATTTAGCATAGTGATGGCATGAGACAGACTCTAAACTGGGTCCCTCATGGAAGCAGTGAACAGCTGGCTGGGACCTGGCAGAATCAAACCCTCTACTGTCATCCTGACCAGGCAGCCAGACAAATTTCAGGCACGCTTTTGAATTTACTTCAATAGGACACCCAACCAGACACAAAATATCAAGAGAGCCCTTTACTCATACACTTGCTCCTTTACTGTATAAGCGCCAAACAAAATAACTATGAAGTATTCAAAGATGTCTAACTCAAAAATACTTTTACCCAAATTACAAAAAGAGGAAGAGATTTTTTTTTTTTTTTTTTTTTTTATAATTCCATTAAATACAAACCTTTTTGGTAACCTGCAAGGGTATTTAAAGTGCCAGCCTGGGAAAATTAGTCCCTAAGATTCTCCCTCAGCTCTACATGGTAATATAGGTGAACCGAGCTAGATATCTGTAAATTAATGATCTTCAGTGTGCTATTAGGGCATATTTTTATGTTATAGGAGGCCCAGGCTAAATGCCCCCAAGCCAGTGTTGTTAAGTCAAGATAACTGCTTTCCCAGCTACAGTCTCCCCATAGTTAACCCAATAGATATATAGCATCTTCCTCTGATCCAACCCCAAGAAAGTGGTACGCGGCTCAAAGTTCATCTTTAAGTTGCAGATATTCGCTTGACTTCATGTTAACTGATAACCTGCATGAATTTGCTCAACTCCAGCAGGACAAGTGAAGCTTTAAAATCCAATATGATGCCTCTGCTGCTGCTAACTGATTCAAAGATAACCACAGATTTTGCAGAGCTGCTTCCAGAAACCCTCCAGTGTGTGTGTGTGTGTGTGTGTGTGTGTGTAAATGCTGCATCACCTTCTCTCTCGACTCAGTGGGATCATGCTGTGCAAATGGAAGGCGAGTTGATTAAGTTCACCTGGGTGTCAGAAGAACGATACCATATCCTCTCACATGAGATGGCTCCATTGGAGAAATGAAGGCTTGGATGGTCCAAGTAAAAGCTTCATTGATCTGGAAATTGAGAAAGAGGGCAAATTAAGAGGTAAGAGGAGGGATAAAGATGCAGACAAGCAAATAACATGTATAGACATAGGTCAGACTAGTGATAAGGGGCTCTGGACAATGCATCTACAACCACACTGTCTGAATCCTTGATATACCAAATATCTCGTCAGTATGACTGTAACAACAGGCTATTAAGGGACTGCTTGGAAGTTCTGAGAATGTGGGTTTTATTCTTCTCCACACCTAAAGTAAATATTCAAATGCTCCATGAAATACATCTCCACAGTGTCTGAGTACCTTATGAGTACTGCTCTAAAGTTTTAAGGTTGTGGGTTTAAACCCTGGTGAATTTTGAAGGCCATGGCCCAGATGAAAGACTTAATGAATCTAAGAAATGAACTTTAAGTGTCTCTGGTTCTTAGAAAACTGCTTGGTAGTTCTAAGGATGTGAGTTCAGTTCTTACGAGTCTCAATCAATTTTGACAAGACAAAACGCTCAAAGGCTTGAAGAAATAACACTTAAATATCTGACTGAGTGGCTCAAGCTGTTTGATAATACTGAAGACATGAGTTTGACTCTTACCTTGTGCAATGAAAGTCCAACACCAAACGTGAACAGTCAAGGGCTTGAAGAAACAGCTAATAAAAAGCTCAGACTGATATGACACCTGCTTCGTACTTCTGAGGATGAGGGCTCGATACTAACCAGGTGCAAGGCCACACCCAACCTGAAAACTGAAAAAAACCTTGAAATGTGCAGTAGATGAATATAGCACTGCTTTAGATGTACAGTGTGTTTTTTTTATGGATTTTTATGGATTAGGAGAATGCATGACATGTATATAGTTATATATAGTTTTCACACATCTACTGCCCTNCACCTCCTGAAGAACCAACAACAACAAATATTTAGGAAAAAGTAAAATGATTATTAATTGAGTGTCTATCATCTATCTATCTTATCCATATTTATAATGCAGCTTCAGCCTGCATGACTATTTATTGTTGCAACAAGTGACAACTGGCGTTAGCATTTGTTGGCTAATTTAGCAAAATCGTCTGGTAAGGGAATCCCAGCTGACAGTGAGCGTGAGGCGGGGTTCGCGTCTCTGGCCAGATCGCCAGTCTGTCGCAGGGCTAGCACATAAAAATAAACCATTCACTCGCATTCACTACGTTGAAGTTCTCTCAAACAATATAACGTGGCACAACACAAACATTGTGAACAAATGATCTGTTAAGGAGAAAAAATTGCTACAAGTGCGTGGACAAAACACCCTGCAAAACGCTTTGTCACCAGCCAGCGTTACCGTTGCTGCGCGTGATTTTAACGTTACAAAGTAGCCAAAGGAAACAGTTAGCTACAGAAGCACATCCGTATGTTACGTTACCTTTGAGGACGCGGTCACTGCACAGACGAGCATTAGGCTCATCAAACTGCCGTTTTTTATGGCGTTTTTCGGTCAGTTTCTTGCCCCTCAACGCAGTTTCCTGGATTTTGGCGCGTTAACGTTTCGCGATGCATTAGGCGGTCGCACGTGTGACGTGTCAGACGTTCTAATTTGGGTGCTACCACTTCATCGGTTTCTGAGGGGAATCCTGCATATGTCCACAATCACTGCAAGAGAGAAAACAATCCTCCACTCACTCTACCTTGTGCGAATTTAGGTATAATCAATATCTATTGAGTAATATTGATTTGTGATTAGATTCATTTTTGTACGCTACAGGTCACTTGTACTGATAATATATCATACTTGACATATTCATTTAATGTTATGTGTTCGCCTAAATACCCAGAGTTTTAGAGCAGAAGGCAGCATGCCTGAACGTCTCTTATGTATAAACTAATAATTAAAATTATTCAAATTAAAATATCTCTGTTGATTCCTCATATTTTTACATTGTTCTTTGTGGAATGAATGGATTACAGGCATTTGGACAATCCCATGTAAATCCTCTAAAAAATATTAATCTCTTTAATTCATGCTTTTTCCTCATGGGAAAAGGGACTATTATGAGCCTTGCTTGGCTTTTGCTGACCAGCCTGGTCAGTCTAACTGACTGGCCCTCCTACCATCTTAAGTGTCTTATCCAACTTGACCAGCTGGGCTTTGCTGGTCAGTCCAGCCAGTCGGCATGACTAACAGAAACCAGCTTAGTCTGGCTGGATGACCAGCCATACCAATATGGCCAACTATACTGCCAAACCAGCAAGACCAGCCTGAAGTAGACTAACACCAGCTAAAACCAGCAACCATCTTAATATGCTGTTGTCGCAGAGTTGTTACAGCTCTCAAAGCAGCTCTAACACTGCAACAGCTCCTCTCCCAAGATGAGCAACAGCAGAGTAATTGTGCATACTCTCAGTGAGTTTGCTCAATCAGTCAGGTGCAAAACATATATTAAAACGTTATTTGTAAATGTGTTTTAAAATGAGGCAGCTCATTCTGTTACCTGGTAAGTACATATATACGTGTGTGTGTAATATAATGTGTGTTTGTGTTCTGAGAGGAAGTACTTCAACTTGACTGAGCTGCCTTATTTTGTACAACTTCAAACAGAAAGATAACGTGTGAAATGTCCTCAAACCCATGGTGTGTGCGGCAAGAGGAGTCACTCCTGGCTATTTCCGGTTCCGCTTCAATTCCATTCACAGCCTGACCGATTCGACCGTTTGTGTGAGAGATCTGTGGAGTAAAAAAAAAAAAAAAAGGCTAATAATAATCACCTGTTTATGTCCATAATCTCTCCACAAAGGTTTTATTTGGCAGCAAGCAAAACCCCTTAAAGCTTGATGGTTGGTTGTGGTTTAGGTTACATTAGCCTACATGTATTTTTTTTGCTTCCACGGATCTCTCACTGAAACGGTCCAGGCTCAATCGAGCACAGCAAATAAGAGATGACAGGCTCAAGCGGGCTTTCACCGCACACACCATGGAGACTGAGAACATTCACCGTTATCTTCTGTTTGAGAGACAGCCTGAAGTAGGCAGCTCGATCGAGACCAGTACTCTCCGGAACGCAGGCACGCATTATGATACGCACGCGTGTGCTTGCCGGGCAACAGTGAACTGCTCGTTACAAACACGTTTACAAATAACGTTTGATATGTTGCGCACGACTGAGCAAACTCGCGGAGTATGCTGAATACTCTGCTGTTCATCGCGGGTAAACTGGCAATATGGCTGCGTTCTTTAACATGGACGGTTGCCGGTTTTAACTGGTGGTCTGCTTCGAGGCGGTCTTGCTGGTTTGACGGTATGACCGCTGATGTCGGCCAGACTAGCTGAACTCTGATGTGCCGACGCTTTGGACGTGTGAAACCAGCTGGTGATTGAATAATTGCCAGATGGTGGGAGAAGCGGTCGATTGAGCGACCGGGCTGGTGAAACGAGGTCATAATCGCACCAGCGAGAAAAGCATGAATAAAGGATTGTGACACAGAGGATTACGTGGTTGACCAAATGCCTGTAATCATTCATTCCACGAAACAATAGCGAGGCCTGAAGATATTTTGAGCTGAATAATTTTAATTATTGGTTGTATAAGGGCCGGTATCTTCTTTCTAAAACTCTGGAGTGACGGGCACAACGACCAAATGAACTGTGTCAAGTATGATATTGTCGTGCAATGACCTGGCAGCTGCAAGCGAATCTAATCACAAATCATGCTCGTAGATGATGATTATGCCTAATTCACACAGGCAAGTGGTGTTCTTTGCGGCGGAACATGCGGATTCCCCTCGAAGCTCGATGATGGTAACAAGTATGGGCGTCTGACTTACCGTCACCTGCTGACCATAATCGCTCATGACGATAACGCGTCAAGGCTGCGTTGAGCTGGCGACCAGCACTGCGCTGGCGGTTCGATGAGCCTAATCTTCGTCTGGCTCTGGCTGTGTAACTGA